>CM019702.1:25740731-25805731 GCA_009760885.1 Achatina immaculata | reverse complement strand
AGTTTAATATTTGTCTTGGGCATAGCGAACTGAGCGAATTGGAAATTAAATAGGAATTATTTGTTGTTTAATACAGGCATTTAGATGGGAAGATGTAAGATGGGGGCTTTAGACGATGCCCCACAAAACTTCAAAAGTTGTATATAAAGGAGAATATGGACCTCTTACTCAGACATAGATGTGTGCATACACCAACTGACAATATACGAGTCGGCAGCCTTCATAGCATCAGAATCAAAGGACATGACCATTGCTTTATATATATATATAGCAAAAAGATGGCGAGAAAGATTAATGCAGCAGAAATGTAGTTCTACATAAAACTAGGTCATAAAACATGGAGAATGAAAAGAACAAATGCACAAGTTTTACAACAGCTCCAAGTGCGACGTGAACTTCTCAAAGAAATTAAGACGAAGAAAACAAAATACTATGACCATATCAAAAGACATAACAAAAGGCTTCTCGGCCTTTTGGCCGAGGTCAAAGTGTTCTCTTGGCAGGTGCCCTGATCAACAAGCCCTTTGGTTAAGACAAAAGCCTAGCTTTTTGAACTACGAGATGCCCAAGGACTGCCCTGCACATTCGATGCCCGGGGTCTATGGTCCACATCTCTTTACGAGTGGACCCGGTTTGCAGTACCACCGGGTCCATAGCCTGTTGTTTTCGTTGTCTTAAATTTATATATATATATATATATATATATATATATATATATCAAAGACCATACTAGAAGGAAAGGTAGAAGGAAAAAGAGTAAGAGGAAGACAGAGATTTAGGTGGGAAGATAACATACGAAAATGGACAAGACACACAGCCTAGCTGAGTGCACCATCAAGGTGAGGGAGCGAGGGAACTGGAGATTAATTACAACTAAATTTTGTTCTAGAGAAGTCAAATGATGATGATGACATAATATTGTGTCACAATGACACTGTGGTGTCATACGGTCGGCGGGCCGAAAGTAGACGACCTCCAAAATAAGGCCAAAGTGGAAGGCAACATTCCCTGTTTGTGCACAAAATACAGACAAGTTACCAAACTGAAATGCAACATTCCCTTTTTGTGCACAAAACATAGACAAGTGATCAAAGTGGAAGGCAACATTCCCTGTTTGTGCACAAAACATAGACAAGTGATCAAAGTGGAAGGCAACATTCCCTGTTTATGCACAAAACATAGACAAGTGATCAAAATGGAAGGCAACATTCCCTGTTTGTGCACAAAACATAGACAAGTGGCCAAAGAAGTTCAGTTCATTCAGATCTCATTTTGTGCCATCCAAAATGGAAAAAAAAGTTAATAAAAAAAAAGTTAAAAAGTTAATTTCTCCTGTTCTTAAGAAATAAATAACTTTCGAAAACTGAGAAATGAATAATGTGTGAAACCAAGAGAACGAGAAGGGGAAGAACAAACAGAGCGCAAAAGACGAAAGTTTAAGAGAAACATCTAGAATATGTGAGTAAATGCTTGTCAGAGCACTAGAATATGTGAGTGAATGCTTGTCAGAGCACTAGAATATGTGAGTAAATGCTTGTCAGAGCACTAGAATATGTGAGTAAATGCTTGTCAGAGTACTAGAATATGTGAGTAAATGCTTGTCAGAGCACTAGAATATGTGAGCAAATGCTTGTCAGAGCACTAGAATATGTGAGCAAATGCTTGTCAGAGCACTAGAATATGTGAGCAAATGCTTGTCAGAGCACTAGAATATGTGAGCAAATGCTTGTCAGAGCACTGTAATGTTTGAGTAAACGTTTGTCAGAGCACTAGAATATATAAGTAAATATTTGTCGCTGCGTATGACCATGTAATGAAATGTTTTGTACTGCCCTGGAGAATCTGACTAAATGCTTATCATTTTAGTTTGCAGCAGGTTTGCGCATGTAGCTTCAAGAAAAGAAAAGAAAAGAAAAGAAAATGAAGTAAAAGAAATTTCTCTGACCAAAAGACACTGGGACTGTAACGGCTGCAATTTCTCAACTGCGCATGTGCGGGGATCTGCCGACAGATGGCGCTGCTTCCGGCCACCCACCGGGCCGAATGACGTGTGTGAGGGCGAGGTAATGTGATTGACTGTGCCACGGCCCCGCTAGAGGACAGGACTTTTCACTTGGGGCTCTCCTGGAAGTTGTGGGTGCGACTGTGTGTTCGTGCATGCGGTCGCCATGGTTAGAGTGGCTTCCCCTTACCCCTACCAGCAAGCTCAGACAAGATTCGGGGCACCATTGCCAGGCAACGCCGGTAGTTTCACAGGTACAGTTTCAGACGTCTTGTCTCGTCTTTTCTTGTCTTGTCAACTTTTCAAATGTTGACAGAACAAAACTAGAAGAAATTAAAACAAAACAATTAAAAATAGAAAGAACAGAGTATCATCAACAGCCGTCGTTAACGAAAGAATTGTTGGTTTAGTACTCAAGTCTAGGGCAGATGATATTGTTGTCCAAGGTTTTATCAGTTAGTTTGAAAATATAACTGGGACCTTCGAAATGTAGACAAACAGAAGAAAGTAATGATTCACAGAGCAGAAAAAGTAAAGAAGAATTATAGAAATAAAAAGTGAAAATAGAAGAACAAACAGTGAAATTAGAACACACAGTGAAAATAGAAGAACAAACAGTGAAAATAGAAGAACAGTGAAATTAGAAGAACAAACAGTGAAATTAGAAGAACACACAGTGGAAATAGAAGAACAAACAGTGGAAATAGAAGAACCACAGTGAAAAAATATCAAACTCAGATTTGAACAATAATTTAGCAGCTTCAAGAGCGGAAGTGATAAACTGTATTTTAGGGTGAGTTGAAGGGAAAAGAACACAGGAGGACGGCAGTGACTTAGATGGATGGATAACATCGAAAGATGGATGGTATTTAGCTTATCTGGGGACGCTTTACAGATGAATGCCACTACATCGATGAATAATGATGATGATGATGATGATGATGGTTGTGGTGGTGGTGGTGGTGGCGATGGTGATGATGGTAATGGTGGTACTTCACTACTCCTCTTAGTTTTATTACACGAGAAATCTGAAGTATGTCGCTTTTATATTACACGTGGGGGAGGGGTGAGAGAAAGTTTTGTTTTTGTAATAAATGTAAGTTTAGCCTCACCTCCTAGAGTGATGAGATAAAATGTAAGTTTAGCCTCACCTCCTAGAGTGATGAGATAAAATGTAAGTTTAGCCTCGCCTCCTAGAGTGATGAGATAAAATGTAAGTTTAGCCTCACCTCCTAGAGTGATGAGATAAAATGTAAGTTTAGCCTCGCCTCCTAGAGTGATGAGATAAAATGTAGTACACAACACTCGCTTTGAGAAAGATCGAGGTACACAACACTCGCTTTGAGAAAGATCGAGATACACAACACTCGCTTTGAGAAAGATCGAAGTACACAACACTCGCTTTGAGAAAGATCGAAGTACACAACACTCGCTTTGAGAAAGATCGAAGTACACAACACTCGCTTAGAGAAAGATCGAAGTACACAACACTCGCTTTGAGAAAGATCGAAGTACACAATACTCGCTTTGAGAAAGATCGAAGTACACAATACTCGCTTTGAGAAAGACCTAAGCCAGAAGTGAGACAGAAACTGATGTAATAACGCACATGTGGATGATGTTAAGAGGATTTCAGCTGGGCAATTTACCACTTACCTGAGCTCGATGAGGAGGAAGAAAATTGTGAGAATTTGTACCAGGTGAAGCAGAATAAGTTGACCTGGAGGATGACAGAATTTCACCCAAAAAAAATGTGTCTGAAAATGATAACGATTACAGGACGGAGCCAAACAGTTCATTCCGCAAAGATATACCCAATTGCACTGAGAAGTAGGTGGTGGCGAGCAATGTCTTGCAGCGACAAGAAAGCAGAAGACTCGAGTAGAACATCACGATGAGATGACATCTCTGGCCCTGGGCATATTCAGACACTTAAGACACGACATCTACGCTTTGATGTCCATCACTCCAGCGCCTGGAGTTACCCAAGCATTTCTTCTCTTTATTATGAAGTGTTGTTATCCTGGAACCAATCAATGATGATGAATTAAGTCTGCCTCTTTTTTATGTATGTCATTCCTAGTCTTATTTCGCTAAACTCAGACAGAAAATATCTTTGGGTTTTTTTTTCCCCTTGTTTGTGAACGACATTTCTGAGATAGTCCTAGAAGCTGTAATAGCTAAGTCGTATTGTCCTGGGAGCTTGTAATCTCGCCTGCTCTTGTGACACAGATAGACAATTTTCTAGCGCAGAAGATACTGAAGGCTGTACCCTAGGTGGATGAGCAGTGTTCTAAGATCTGCCAGCACGCTCGGACAATTACAGCGCCGATTGTTGAAGACGTGTGGTACAGACGCCTTTCTTGTCGATAATTGCCGATTTCAGCCAATAAGAAGGGGAGGTAATGACGATCGAAATGTCGTTGCTGGCATCGCTCTGTTAACGATAATGATATCGCGGCTGTTGTGTCAGGTTTGTCCCTTCGCTGTGTTCCTCACGCCCCCAAGTCTGGCAGATAATTGATAGTTACAGAACAAACAGCAAGTGTGAGAAGTTTGATTGCTGAAACAGTCACACATAAAAGCTCTGCTAATGATATTTAAGGAGAAAACGAACTAAAATAGGTCATTAATATACGGAAAAATCTGTGTTTTCTTAATGAACGAGGCGTAGATTAACACTTCCTCCAGGGCTATAATCAATATGGCACGATCTTACCAAACGACAATTGCAGCGTTAACGGGCGAGATAAAAGCTGACAGTGTTTTGATGGACCGGCTTCTGAGGTTTAACAAGCGATGTGAGACCATGTAAGAGATGAAGTGGGACCATGTAAGGAATGAAGTAGGACCATGTAGAGAATGAAGTGGGACCATGGGCTAATGGCTGCCAGCGGTTTTCTCCAAACTCCTGTTGTCTGATACGTCACGTCTCGTCTTGGGCTACTAGAACACCTGATTAACACACTTAAGACCAAGAGATCTTCAAGAAATCGTCTGGGTTCCATCAGAGGCTGAGCTCTCACTAGTTTCACAACAAAATGAGACTCGACTATCCTCGTTCTTCACATCACAGTCCTCGTTCTTCATATCACAGTCCTCGTTCTTCACATCACAGTCCTCATTCTTCACATCACAGTCCTCATTCTTCACATCACAGTCCTCGTTCTTGACATCACAATCAGCATTCTTCGCATCTAAAATAGAATTCCCCAATAGTTGTAGAAAGATCGAAGATAGAGAAGGTCTCCCATGTAACTATTTTTTTTTATAATTACTTTACATCATTCTATACGTGAGAATAACTGATAATATCAGTAACTGTTGTGAGCTTGGAACGTTTTGATGGGACATTTCTTAATTTCCCCTCCACGATTGTCTGCTCTTGTGCACGCTTTCCTGAAGGCGTGTGAAAACGATTGTTAACCCTTTGTGTCCTGCTCCTGGACGTGCCTCAATTTTAACATGCCAGCCATTATTCTGTTGCTCTAATTAGTGCTGGCAAGACTGAACACTAGGCAGATCTTCCTTTCAATTTAGTCCAACAAATAATGGTACAGGCGCGACCGTGGAACTAAGTGTGGATTGACGGGTAGAATTAATGCACATGATTCGCTTGCATGCAAGATATAAATCTCATCTATTCTCAGCGAACACACGAGATTGAAAGTAGTGCTACTCTCTGCTTACAAAATGTAATAATAAATCCTGTCTTAAGTCTACTCTCACCTCAGACTATATTATCCACCCACATATAATTTTCAGGAATGCCATTTTAGTTCTCTGTGAAAGAGCACCCCATTGTTGTTATAGAAAATACCCGCCCTACCCCAGTTCTTATTCTATGCTTGTCACGTGCTGCCTACTCTTTTTGTTCCAACAATCAATTACAGCATTGTATTAAAATTTCTCTAAACAATCAGTTCTTCTTCTTCTTCTTTATTATTATTGTTATTATTATTATTAAAGATGGCTGAAGCCCATTTTTTTGGTAATATTCTCTCAGTACATACATCCCTCTCTTGCCCTGACAACAGAAAACTGATAAATAATGTTCAGAACGTCCTATGAGAACGCTACTGAAGAATCCCACAGGTAAAGACCCTACACTATTTAGGCTAATGTATAAGACACCTTGCTCATCACTTGGCTCCTGGAGATACAGCTTACAACAGCTTGTGTGCACACTTTCTTGTTTCCCTGCTGGTACAGTAACAAAAAGTCACAGTGCTGGAAGAGTTATGGAAGTGCTGGAGAGAGAGTTATGGAAGTGCTGGAGAGAGAGTTATGGAAGTGCTGGAGAGAGAGTTATGGAAGTGCTGGAGAGAGAGAGTTATGGAAGTGCTGGAGAGAGAGAGTTATGGAAGTGCTGGAGAGAGAGTTATCGAAATATTTTATAAAGGTTACATAGCTCATCATGAGACTAGATATAAGGAAGTACATTTAACTCTTTGATCGCCGATAGACCATACAAATATATTTTTTTGAAAACAGAAGGAAATGATTTGTAGACCGCCTCTGAGGTTTAGAAAACAAAACAAAACAAAATTTGACGTAGAAACATTCTATGATAAAACACAGTGTTTGCAACAAACAAAGAAAGAAACAAACAAACAAAGAAACAAAACGGAGAAACAAAAAATTCCATATGTCCTTTAAAAAAAACCCGCTGGAAGGGGCCCATACAACAGAGGTCAAGGGTTACAAGCTGCGAGACTTGATACAGCATTATGTCTGGAGATATCCCAGCACTAAATACGCTGCCAGAAGTTAAGATGATGATGATGATGATGATGAAAGTTACTGATACTCTTTGTTTACTTTCTCTTTTCAGCTCGGTCTTTACATTTTTCTCGTGTGTCTGTCTTAATATGTTCGTCTGTCTAATCTATCTGTGTCTAATATGTTTGTCTGTCTAATCTATCTGTGTCTAATATGTTCGTCGCTCTAAAATGTCTGTGTAGTCTGTCTGTCTAATATGTTCGTCTGTGTAATCTGTCTAATATGTTAGTCTGCCCAGTATGTCTGTGTAGTCTGTCTGTCTAACATGTTAGTCTGCCCAGTATCGTGTTAGTCTGTCTGTCTAACATGTTAGTCTGCCCAGTATGTCTGTGTAGTCTGTCTGTCTAATATGTTCGTCTGTGTAATCTGTCTAACATGTTAGTCTGCCCAGTATGTCTGTGTAGTCTGTCTGTCTAATATGTTCGTCTGTGTAATCTGTCTAACATGTTAGTCTGCCCAGTATGTCTGTGTAGTCTGTCTGTCTAATATGTTCGTCTGTGTAATCTGTCTAACATGTTAGTCTGCCCAGTATGTCTGTGTAGTCTGTCTGTCTAACATGTTAGTCTGCCCAGTATGTCTGTGTAGTCTGTCTGTCTAACATGTTAGTCTGCCCAGTATGTCTGTGTATGGAGGGAGCAATGATAATCGTGCTAGTTTGAGACTGCAGATATGGGGACAGCTAACAACAGCTGGCCAAGACCCTGTCCCGACTCTCTGTTGATGCTCCCAGTAAAAAAAAAAACTTGTCGGGACTTGCCGTGAAGTCATGGAGCCTGACAAGAAGCCTGCTTTTAGGCCCCACTTTGGGGTCTTCAGACCAATCATCTGAACCCTCTCCCAGACCGACTCCATACTTGTGTTTCAACATCGCTATAGCGTTAACAGCCGATAACATCCAGCTCCCTGAACATACAACATTAACAACATCTGTCTGTCTAATGTCTGTGCTTTTTTAGGTTTAATCTGTCTGTCGGCCCATTAAATCTGTCTGTCTTGGAATATACTAATTATAATATTTTTCTTTTCCAAGTGTGAAAAATGAAATTCGTATTTCTTGTTTTAAGAAAGATTCTCCTCGCCGTAGATGATGCTGGCAACGACGGCGAAAAGAGTAGTGGCAGCTGAGGGAAGAGGTTCCTACAAGAGCCTAAAAGGAAGAGTGTGTAAATAATGATATTAGAGTTAATTACTCAAAACATCTCATTCGAGCAAACAAAGAGAGTGAACTATCGATTCCCACTAGTCGTTTCCCAGTTACGGCCCTTGTTTTCTCTGGAAATTAGATAGTTAATGAGCAATTATAATGGCCACCAATGTCCTCTTCATAATGTTTAATTGTGGCGTTTTATGGCGGATTACTTTCTTGTTTCCATCAATGAGATCATGCCAGAATTTGGCAGCATGTACGGGTAAATACATTCATTTTTATAACACGTTACCATGGGCTGCATCTGGGCGGAAAGCACACCAGGCAAGCTGTGGTATCAGGCAGTAACTGATGGACGGTGAGAGTGTGCGTGTGTGGGTGTTTGTGTGAGTGTGTGTGTGTGTGTTTGTGTGAGTGTGTGTGTGTGTGTTTTCACGTGAAGGTTAAAGATTACTACGCAGACCATGTGGAAAGTAGTTCTTTTTAAGACCGGACCTTAACTAACTGAGCCAAATCACTGACTGACTGTACATAAAACATGTGACGTTCATAATTAGATGAATCATGAAATATAATGAACTAATTTTCCTCTACTGAATCAAAGCATATGATACAATTGATATTACTGTTGTATCTAGACCAACAAGCAGCAGTAAGAATAAATGGTGAAACAACAACTTGGTTTGACATAAAACAAAGGGTCCGTCAGGGGTGCATATTGTCGCCCTACTTATTTAACTTGTATACTGAAAATATAATGAGGAATGTTAGAGAAGATGTAGACACAGAATATTACGATGCCGTAAAAATTGGATGCTACGAAATACCAGAGATTAGATATTCTGATGATACAGTATTACTGTCTTACAACACAAAAAGTAATGGAAAAGATAATTATTTCAGTCCGTAAGAATAATAAAGAGCAAAACCCCTATCTTAATGCGAAGAAAATAAAACTGATGACACGTGACAAAACAAACAAGGCAGCTGAAATATGTATCAATGAGGAAAAACTGGAAGAAGTGGAGAGTTTTGAATATCTTGGATCACTACTAACTAATAATGGAGATACAATGAGGGAAATTAAAAGGAGGACATCTATCGCTCTTCAGAAAGTAAAGCAACTAAAGAATCCGTGGAGAGGAACAGACAACTATAAAAATAAGATTTTTAAAAGCATGCATCTTTCCCATCGAAACATATGCCTGTGAGACCTGGACACTTAACAAAACGGCTGAGAAACACATAAATGCCTTTGAATGTAAATGCTACAGAAGAGTTCTTCAAATATCGTGGACATAAAAAAAAGAACAAATATATCCATACTACAAGAACTTAATATTGAAGAAGGTTGGCTATTAAGGAAGATTAAACAGAGAAAAATTTTTTAAATATCTTGGACACTTTAAACGTCACAAGAATTTGGAGAAGACCGTATTGGAAGGGTACAAAATGGGAAAAAGAAAGAGAGGAAGAGTAAGGCGAAGATGGCTGAAAGACATCGTTGATAATCTGCAAATGGACGCATCAGCAGCAGGCGGCTCCGAGCCCTAATCGCATTTTTCTTCACTGACTGGGAAGAGTTTCACCCCACGTATGGCAGGTGAAGAATCTCGCCAGCAGCGAGCAGTTCTATTTCAAATTTTTCTCTTTCTTCAATTTGTCATTCACCTCGTCATATCTCTCTTACTCTCTCTCTCTCTCTCTCTCTCTCTCTCTCTCTCTCTCTCTCCCTCTTTCTCTGTTGTGTTTCTTTTCGTGATGAAGGCTCTATTTGCCGAAATGCTGCATGCGTTCTAATGTATAATGTGGTTATTTTAAAACTGTTGTTTCTTACATAGTGTATGTCCGATTCTTTTTTTCTTGTTATGGAAGGTACACGAATTTCTCACCAGATAAAGGCGGGGGTGACAGAAAGTATGGGAGCAGAAAGGTAGGCTGCATTATCTGAAGAAAAATTGAAAGGAAAAAAAAAAGGTGAAAAATGAAAAAGAGCACGAACGGAAATAGGACTAACAGAATGAGAGACCTTGTAGCCACAAGAGGACAGCTATAAATCATGAGACCACAAAGTATCGTCTGATCGTACACAAGCCAGAATGTTTCCAGTTTTTGCTTGTAATAAAGTGATTATTGGTGTAACATTTAAAAGAAGAGTCGCTAGCAACCAATGAAACATGAGTAAAGTTGCTTATAGTTCACATGTCTACTTGCAGTTTTGTTCATGAATTTAACCGAAATAAAGCAAGCAAGCAAACTTAACTTATGCTCGTTAACTGATATCTCTCCTTTATCTCAAAATTATCCTAGCCATTGCTGGACATTCAGCCAATCCTCCTCTTCTTGTCCCCTGACGTTACTGCTGAAGATCAGAAACAACCAATCACAAGCGACGTTACATAATTTCTGTGTGCATAAACTCTGTTACCGCCAGTCGTTTATCCAAAACTAAACACGTGATCTGCCGCAACTGGTCTGGGCCTATCAGAAGGTGGCTGGCCGAGCACAGGTTTGAGATTAGCAGGTAGGGTCAAGAGGGTTGTTGGTAACTTTTATTGTTTGCTGAGATGACTATGAGACCAGCAACATCCCCCTCTTGGGCGTTCGTTCGTAAACTCTGACAAATCCTTGGGCTCAGAAGCCACTTGATGTAGTCTTAGCCAGGGCGCTGGTAGATTCTCGTGCTGTGTTTCTCCTACAGCTGGCCTGCGAACTTAAGCATGTTAGCTAGGATTTAAGTGTGTAGTGTGTCTCGCAGATAAGACCTCAACATTCTGCACCCAATCGGCGGGTAGTTCTTTCTTTCTTTCTTTCTTTCTTTCCATAAAATGCATCTCCAGATAGTATGAGGATTTTAAACACAAGAAATTCTCCTCTTAAGGTATTTCGTGCCCTAATTCAGCGCGCTCATGAGAGACAGTTTCCTTCATCATTTAAATTGTACATGATCTGATGAATAGAACAGTTATGCCCCCCCCCCCCAGTCTTGGAGTAGAGCTTTCTGCTTCTCAGGAACTTCCTGGACTGCTTGAAAGAATTTCTTCCTTAAAATATGACTGACAAAAACACAAAAACAAAAACAAAAATGTTTTACAATATTTTTCAGAAACCGCATGGTCTGTAGAAACTGGTACCTGACTCACACACTGTTAGGGGCGGTAGTCTTTATAACTGAGAACATATCGAGGCGCACTAGTGTATATTGTACACACAGGTTGCTGTACGTGAAGAGAAAATAAGATTTCACGTGAAAATCAGTTACATGAATACGGAATTTCAGATTAAGATCGAAGAAATAAGAAACGTGAACAACCGGGAAAAAGTATTCCCGATCTACGTAAAATAAACCGAAAGGTTAAGCAGAGGTCAAGAACTAAATGTTAATTAGATATTATAAAATAGAGATTAGAAATCCAAAGTTCTTTAGAGTTTATACTGCACATTAAATCAAAGACACGGAAGAACAACAGATGGAAGGCCTGTGTTGTAAATGTTTCAGAGATCACTGGCGGAGTAATGTGTGACACTGCGTGTGCAGATGATGATTAACAAACATATTATTGAGCTATCGCCATCTCCTCATGAACCATGAACGTGCTCTGGTAGGGCTATTTTGGACCACTCCTCTTACCCCCCCCCCCTCTCTCTCTCTCTCCCGGCCCCTACCCCTGGAGTGTGCACAGCTCGCTAACAGGGACCATGGCATGTGTCAGCCATTTGTAGAGTTTCCGGTCTGAGAACCAATCAAACACAGTTTTACACTTAGCGATTGAAGAGAAAGCACCAATGATTTTTTCTGATCCTTGCGTGCGTTTTTAAAATGTGTGATGCCAAATCTGGTCGTTCGTGCTGATAATTACAGGCCGGCCCACTGTGTCCCGGCCCACTGTGTCCCGGCCCAGTGTGTCCTGGCCAAGTGTCACCAAACTGTGCTCCGGGTGGAGAGAAGAGTTCTGTTCCACAAGTTACAACTTTGCTGATCTTTATCGCACAGTTTATGTTTTGCTGTTAGCCAGGGATTGTTTTTAAAATAATTGTAAGTGTGGAAAAACTATATATACTTTGCTACATATTCCTACTGTCCTGTCTTATAAGAGATATATTTATTCCCGGGGCAATGAAGACGTATGTTGTTTATGTGTTTGTTTTTGGCTATTAGTATGTGGATCTAGTAAAGCTGACATAGACACAGTCTCCCCGTAGCATTGCCTGGAAACTGTATTGGCAAGGCAGTTCAATCCTAATCATTCAAAGATTGTAAGAAAAACAATCATCTGTCTAGTCAAGAATTTGTCTAGTCAATATTTTGTAGAAATAAAAAAGGGAATGGTCGTTGGGCTTATTAGCACACAATAATGAGTGTATAAGTATATAACTATACACGAAGCACTGCAGTAAAGCTGTGATACCAGAATGTATAAAATAGGAAAAAAGTAGGAACAGCTTTATTACTTAACGATTACAAAGTTGTGACGTTTCGGCGTGAGCCTTAATCAAACAAAAACACACAGGACAAAGAAATAGAGAGAGGAGATAAAGTATGAATCCACATGAATGCTGTGTTTAAAAAATAAATAAATAAAATGAATAGAGGACTTAGCTGTAATTTGTAAGAAGCTGTGGCTTGTCCGACGCTGTGTGTCAGAAATGCGCATGGTGGAGTGTAGAGAGTATTTAAATGGAGACTTGGGATGTATGACAGGTGGGTGGTAACTGAGGGTGGTGGGTGGGGAAACCGTGGAGGTGAGAGAGAGTGGCACAATGGTAATCTAGCCGGGAGAAGGTGAAATATGCGATTATAGTTGTTTTTTTTTTCTAATACGGCATTCATGTGAACCTATCTCCTCTCTCTATGTCTTTGTCCTGTGGGTTTTTGTTTGATTTACGGCTCACGCAGAAACGTCACAACTATGTACTCATGAAGTAATAAAGCTGCTCCCACCTTTTGTTTCCATAGTTTATACGTTTTCTTGGGTTTATAAGCCGAAAGACAAGAAATGGATCACGAAAGAAAACATATTGCAGCAGGTTCATGGTGATGATGATGATGATGATGATGAAACTTCGAGTGAAAATCTCCCTTCTACAAACGTTAGAAGAATTTTTTTTTAAATACGCAACAAAAAGTTAGAAGTTGAGAACAATTTGTTCAATGATCAAGAAAGGGGATAACATATTTCTGGAAGAAATAAATAACAGTAATATTTAACAAAGACCATAAACAACATGATTTATAACACAGAAGGATAACTCGGTTTGGGATGTCCTTGGACATGTGTGGGCGGTGGCACGGTGCTGGGCACCACTGTCAATGTTCAGACAAGTTGATAAACTGACTCCTCTTGTGTTTTTCTATGGAACGTTGATGGACGTGTGCAGGACTCTCTAGGCCAGCCACTACAAACACTGGAGTGTTGATTCAGCTCTATTTAATTTATCCTCCCCCCCCCCCCCGCGGCAGGTTTGAGAGGGTGGGGTGGGGGCGGGGATGGGGTGGGGGATAAATCATATATATATATATATATATCCAGGACTGACATAATCTTTCATTCAAACTGACAGGTGCTGATAATTTCAGGACATGCAGCAACACATGACAAACCACGCCCATGCAGATACACGCACATGATAATTCGAACATCAGAACTTGATATTCTCTAGAACAACATAAAATGATAACAGCAGAGCAAATCGTACAACAGAGAAACTGTGGAGCATGACTTAAAAAGAACACAATCTACATGATGATGAAAGAGAAAAGCTAACCTGAAACAAAACAAACATAGGTTCAGCTTAGAAACATCCGAGCAAGTTTATGTCTGTGTGTAGCGTGTCACAATATGGCACACAGAAACTGTGGCAACGTGAACACATCAACAAAGACGTGCACATGGCTGTCTCCAGCTTGTACTAAGACCGCATTGCTAGTTCTCTCCTCAGTAAGACAAACCCAAGATAACCACTATCTGGTTGCTGTTAGATTTGTGGACATCAAAACACCGATTTACAGGAAAATAAGGGACTGTCGGAAACGGGTCGTGGCGTACAACTGACCAACCAGACAGACGGGCAGAATTGAGAGGAAGATGAAAAGAAAGAAGAGGACAGAGAGGGAGGGGAGAGAACTCTATATAAGGACTACTGTGTATCATATAGGAAGTGAGTTATGTTCTTCTCCTGTCTTCAGGCCACCATCAGCAGCAAGACTACCATACATGATGAGAAGAACAAGGAAGTCACACTTGGCCATCAACTAATCACGGCTGGCCCGCAGATCGTTTTATTTTTGTTCAAGAATTTATCGACTGAACAGAGATTGTGGAGAGAACTTAATGTGAATCTATACGTATAGATTGTTCTCTGTACTTGTAATTTTTTGAGTGTCTGTTTATCTGCTCAGTGATTCGAATAGTTTACACATGCGCACCGAAATCGTAGCGCTCTGTTGTCTGTATCTAATGACGGTCACATATCAAAATATTATATCTAAAAAAAAAAAAAATGACACAGTACGGACAACAATTTTAAAGTTCAGTTTGAAGCGATCTTTTTCCTATGCAACCCTACTGTAACTGTTGAAAATGAATTAATAAGGAGACAGCGAGACCGTCGTGGCTGTTTTGTTTCGTTGCAAGAATTTCTATTTTAGAGAACTTTTCATGTGTAAAAGTTACCTCGGAAATAAATGTGGAGAAAACATAGGCACAATGAGTGCACTAGTTCAGCTCTAAGTCCGATTACCTCCTGGAAGCCAAGGGAAGACAACTTCGGTGATTACATCCCATTTGCCCTGGACTTTGAGAATGGGACGTGTTTTTCAAATTATCTGGTAATTTTCTCCTACCAAACACAACTTGAAACAGATTTAAAACGCTTATATCCAGGATAAAATAGAAAACACAAGCGTGCTATCAAGGAAGCTATGCGACTGTCGAAGACGCCAAATTGCTGAAAATGAACTTTAGCGGAAGTGAAACCGAACTATCAAGAACTATGAGACATAAAAACATGTCGCTCTTGCGCTCTTTGTTGGACAATCCCAACTGTACCGTGTGTTTATACAATGACAGCGATGTTTTCATAGATGTTGCCTTGTTCATGGACTCACGCTGTCTATACTGGAACACAGCCGTGCAGTTCAACATGAAAGAGTAATTTAATGACCAATAATAGCCAACATTTCAAATCACGATTTCTCCTAGCTAACTGTTTATAAAAGATGCCATGTAGGAACTCGTTTTGAAATCAGCGGAAGTGCTCTGGTATACAGAGCGATTTTTACCAAATATTTTTTTGCCTGCTGTTACGTTTTCAATTTGAGTTCAAAAGTATATTGTAACAACAGTTACTAATCGCATGTTGTCATTACACGCTATCTTATGCTTACAGGCGACTACTTGTACACAAAGAAACAGAAACAGTAGAGGAAACAAGCAGAAACAGTAGAGGAAACAAGCAGAAACAGTAGAGGAAACAAACAGAAACAGTAGAGGAAAAAAGCAGAAACAGTAGAGGAAACAAACAGAAACAGTAGAGGAAACAAGCAGAAACAGTAGAGGAAAAAAGCAGAAACAGTAGAGGAAACAAGCAGAAACAGTAGAGGAAACAAACAGAAACAGTAGAGGAAACAAGCAGAAACAGTAGAGGAAACAAACAGAAACAGTAGAGGAAACAAGCAGAAACAGTAGAGGAAACAAACAGAAACAGTAGAGGAAACAAGCAGAAACAGTAGAGGAAACAAACAGAAAGCTTCTCTCTAAGCAATGGCAAGATTCTGAAATGATAACTTGTCTTATCTTGTCTTGTGTCCTTCCTCGTATACCTTCCAGTGTTTAGGTACATATCGATAACATTTATTGTGAAACAATTCTGACATGATGTTTCAGTTACTATGAATTATTCATAATATCAATCATAACTACACAAGCAAATGTTGGAGGCTGTTTTATGTTATTGGATCTACGTATCCATTTATTTTGGCTGTTTATCTAAGACAGTGGGTCTCGCCTTTTTTTTTTTTTTTTTGGTTTCTGTTCAAGTCTTTTGTTTTCCTAACATATCCATGGATCCTAGTTTAATGTGGACTATTCATTTCAGGTCTTCTGTTATCCTAACATATCCATGGATCTGAGTTTAATGTGGACTATTCATTTCAGGTCTTCTGTTATCCTAACATATCCATGGATCTGTTCAGGTCTAAGACGTGGCGGCGCTGTAGAAACTTGTACAAACAGGTTCCATTTTTATAATTACCGCTATTACTAATTGTCACTATCGTCGTTATTATTATTATTACTTTTTCCGAAAGATGGACAACATGTTAGTCTTCTCTCTAATGATAGATGCGGACACACACAGCTGACCAAAGGACATATTTGATGTTGGAATTAAAAAGGAAAAAAAAGCTAAGAAGTATTGTTATTGTTATTTCCACATCATTCTTTCCCGTGCAGAAGTTCTTGGAAATACGGGACTAACACAGTAACCTTAATGTGCCTTAATTGCTTGGAAACGGGAATTTTACCTTTAGTTTTTTTTTTTTTTTTTTAATGATTTTCTCCCTAATAAAAATATTAGTATTAATAACAGCGTTAGTATTCATAGCAGTATTAGTTACAGTATTAGTAATTATGATATTTAATTTCACCACATTATGAGACAATTTCTCATAATAAAATGTTATAATATATGTTACAGATCAGGTTGTATACGTATCATTTTGTTCAGATCAAATATTTTCTGCTCTAAATGTACAAAATGTCAAATGTAAATTTTATTCCACAATAATGTTTTATGTTATGATACATTTATTGTCTGAGTTATATTATTGTTATTTTTTTTTCAAATTTCATTTCTTTATTTTCTGTTAACAATTTTTTTTCTGGTATTTTGTAACTTTCTACAGGTGCTGGATTTATCTCGTGTTGGTGTTAGAGGCCATCACAAAAAAAACTTGTCACAAACTTGTCACAAACCTGGACACTTTCTTCTTTTTAATTCTGACATAGTTTTATTTTTTTAAATTTATTATTAATTGTGTGTGTGTGGAGATGTTTCAGATAATACACGTAAGGATGAACTAGCCACCCATTTCCTCAATCTTCTAACCTTATTCTTCCATGATATTTGCCTTAATCTTCCAACCTTATTCTTCCATGATATTTTCCTCAATCTTCCAACTTTCTTCCATGATATTTTCCCCAATCTTCCAACCTTATTCTTCCATGATATTTTCCTCAGTCTTCCAACCTTATTCTTCCATGATATTTTCCTCAGTCTTCCAACCTTATTCTTCCATGATATTTTCCTCAATCTTCCAACCTTCTTCTTCCATGATATTTTCCTCAATCTTCTAACCTTATTCTTCCATGATATTTTCCTCAGTCTTCCAACCTTATTCTTCCATGATATTTTCCTCAATCTTCCAACCTTCTTCTTCCATGATATTTTTCTCAGTCTTTCAATCGTATTCTTCCATGATATTTTCCTCAGTCTTCCAACCTTATTCTTCCATGATATTTTTCTCAGTCTTCCAACCTTATTCTTCCATGATATTTTTCTCAGTCTTCCAACCTTATTCTTCCATGATATTTTCCTCAGTCTTCCAACTTTATTCTTCCATGATATTTTCCTCAGTCTTCCAACCTTATTCTTCCATGATATTTTCCTCAGATCGATATACTTGTCACACTTCATACCAGGCACACAGCTCATACCAGGCACACACTTCATACCAGGCACACAGCTCATACCAGGCACACAGCTAGACGTATGCAGGGCCGTCTTAACACACAGGGTAGTTTCCCAGGGCCCGAGGATTCAATTATTAATATTGTAACTTTTCTTTGTGTAGACTAAGGAATGGTCAGTTTGAGTAGGGGGCCCCTGTGAATTGCTTTGCCTGGGGCCTACAATACTGTTAAGACGGGCTCTGGACATAGTCCACTTAATTCTAGAACTCATTTCTATCATGCGCTCTCAGAAATCAGAGATTGCTCTACATCTCTCTCTCTCTCTCTCTCTCTCTCTCGCTCTCTCTCCATTCTCTCACACTCCTGGTACTGTACAAAGATCACAGCAAGTAAACCGGAAGTTAATGAAACACTGACACTAAAGACAGCAACGGCAGCGAGCGGTTAGAATATGTTATTTACCCACGATTGTCAGCAGCCCCAGATGTGGAAGCAAGTCTGCGAAGTCAGCCGCGAAATGGTAGAAATAGCAGCTAATAACCAGAATTAGACACGTGGTGAATTCACTGAAAATCTGCAGCTGATTATAGGGTAGACTGACTCACAGCGCTGAAAAACACACCCCGCGTCATTCGATTTCCAGGCAGATCTTGTTGGGTAACGACAGACAAGCTGCAGCTACAGGATTCGTAGTTTTAAGCTTGCTTCCAGATGAGATGACTGACTTCATGGAATACCCCAGCAGCATGTAATACTGGCCTGACCAGGTAGCACAGTGCAACGCCCCCGGGCTACACTCAGGCGGTAACTAGAAGGAAGCACATCGACCCACCGCACCGTGTTCAATACATTGTATAACTTGATACTAAGACTTTGATTGCTATATTTAACTTCTTGCGCACTGTCCTATATACTTTGTGTGGGAATCAGCGAGAAAGTTGATTGCTATATTTAACTTCTGAGGCCCGATCTCTACACTTTATACAAGAATATGATTTTTTTGTTTTAAAAGATTTCCCGTATTCGTCTCAGTTTATCAGAATTCTATTCGAACAAACCGACAGATGATAATCTGCCAAGTCGCATTCCAGGAACAGAATCGGAAAATAAAATCCCTCCTTTGGCGACACTTCACGGTATTAGAGCGTGACTGATTCAACATAAATGATGAATTTTAACTGCCATAATGTACTTCTTATTTATGATCTTGGTGCTTTCAGAACACGCAACAAATGTCCAGGGAGATAAGAAGAACACTGGAGGGAAGTTCTTAGAGAAGTCACAGAATAGCCAGAACTACTCACACAATGCAGAAGTAGACCATTCTTTGAGCATCACAAGCTAGAGGACCTGACTGTCACTGGAAAACTTAACGGGCAAAGAAAGAAAGGATACATAGAGACAAATGTCTGACCAGGCTGAGCAAGTGGCACAAGTGGCAGAAGATCCGGCGAGAAACGCCATGAGCTGCAGAAAATGGAGGAACATGATGGCCGACGCTTGCCCGAGCAGCAAGTATTAAGTATGCCAGATTTTCACCAAAAGAAGTCACTGATAACATACAACAGGACTTGGTGATAACAATAACATGTTACATCTACCACCATTATCATATTTAGATGCCGCGCCGGCGGACCTGGGCGATCATGTCTCTCCAATGATCTCGATCTATCGAATAATTTCTTATCTTCTTCTTCTTCTTCTTCTACAAAGCAGCTCGGAGCAAATTTCTCTTCTGTTAGCACTTCCTTTTTGGTTTTCGGCAACACAACTCCAGAAATATTTTCTTCTTTTCAATGTTAATACAAAGTCATTAAATAAGCCGCTATATATCTCTCAATAATAATAATAATAATAAATATAATAATAATAATAGCGACTTTGAAATTGCACCATCATCTAATCTAGCAATTTTTTACTTTTGAAAAGAAAAAAAAACAATCAAACTATATTTGTAATGCATGTATTATTACAATTATAACAGTTACCGACGTCCTCTTGACAATCAGACGTATTATTGATGTAATGTTGACAATAATAATTATTACATCAAGTATACCCGGGCTGTCATTTTGTGTTTACCATCAAATTCACTGTTTGTTTACCTGGAGGTGTATGCGTCTTATTTTACCTGTCAGGGCAACTTCTGTCAGCCTGTTTTTATTGCCCAAAGTGAATCTTAACAGCCTGTCTGTATCCTGTGGTTACGTGTGCTTTATGTGTGTGAGTGTTTTTGCCTGTGGTAAAAGTAGATATAAAATAAGGAAACAAACAAGAGAATTATAACTGGATGTTCTTGAGTGTTCCTCTGTCCTACATACTGCTGTGCTCAGCTGTCATGGCAGTTTTCTGATCTTTTCTGAGTAAATATATTCTGTTGTCTCTAAATAGTTGTTTGCAAGTTGTTTATTTCTTTTAAAATAGTTTACATTTTGTATGTTTCTCTAAAATAGTTGTTTACACGATGTTTGTTTCTCTAAAATAGTTGTTTACACGATGTTTGTTTCTGTAAAATAATATGTAACCTTGTGCTTTCTGCTTAGAAGAAGTAAAATAATTGTTTGTAGGATTTATTTATTAGTATAGTTTGTAACCTTCCTGTGTTGCCTTTACTAGAAGTTCATATTTTATCTTTAATCAAATAAACTGCTTTTGTTTGGTACTTCTGTGGAAGAGCTTCTTCTTTTCATGAATCCTGGGATCTGATTATCCGCGGAAGCCGGACAGTCAAGTATCAGTTCAGAATTTCGTTTCATAATTTCGGCCATGAAATCTTCAAACTCATTCAGCCTCAGGCTGCCAACCCTCATCTTCACAAACTGACACTTTATCCCAGGAAACACATTCGTGGGTGTGGCTAGGGACTGCTTGACTTCAAACACTGCCTGGACTCTATGAAGCATAGCCCTATAATCTCGTGCTGGGGCCCAGACTTATGTACGATCTATCCTCGTCTTTGTCAAGACCCGTTTGTTAAACGCTGCCTGCGTGAAAAGTGTTATCTGAATTGTAAAGAGGAATTTGTGCGAGCTAATTTTTGCTAAATCGATATACTGTTGGAAGATATTATAGAAGAAATCATAGATATTGTAACATATTTTGCATTAAATTGTATTAAATTACAGATATCGCGGTTTAGGGTATCAGTTCAACACTAGGTGGTATTACAGAGGATAATACCGAGGATAATATTTAGGATAATATTACTGAGGATAATACTGAAAATTAGAATGCTGAGAATAATATTAAGGATCATGTTACCGAAGATAATATTGAGTATAATATTACTGAGGATGATATTAGGTACATATTCCATGTAGGCATCTAGGGGACATGGATACGGTCCATATTTTCCTTGATCTCGTCAGCACACTAGAGGGTCATACTAGAGGGTGATGCGGTCAGGACACTAAAGAGTGATATACTAGAGGGCGATATTAGAGGGTGATGCGGTCAGCACACTAGAGGGCGATACTAGAGGGTGATATTAGAGGGTGATACTAGAGGGCGATACTAGAGGGCGATACTAGAGGGTGATACTAGAGGGTGATACTAGAGGGTGAAGTGGTCAGCACACTAGAGGGTGATACTAGAGGGCGATACTAGAGGGTGAAGTGGTCAGCACACTAGAGGGTGATACTAGAGGGCGATACTAGAGGGTGATACTAGAGGGCGATACTAGAGGGTGATACTAGAGGGCGATACTAGAGGGTGATACTAGAGGGCGATACTAGAGGGTGATACTAGAGGGCGATACTAGAGGGTGATGTGGTCAGCACACTAGAGGGTGATACTAGAGGGTGATACTAGAGGGTGATACTAGAGGGTGATACTAGAGGGTGATACTAGAGGGTGATACTAGAGGGTGATACTAGAGGGTGATACTAAAGGGTGATACTAGAGGGTGATACTAGAGGGTGATACTAAAGGGTGATACTAGAGGGTGATACTAGGGTGATACTAGAGGGTGATACTAGAGGGTGATACTAAAGGGTGATACTAGAGGGTGATACTAGAGGGTGATACTAAAGGGTGATACTAGAGGGTGATACTAGAGGGTGATACTAGAGGGTGATACTAGAGGGTGATACTAAAGGGTGATACTAGAGGGTGATACTAAAGGGTGATACTAGAGGGTGATACTAAAGGGTGATACTAGAGGGTGATACTAGAGGGTGATACTAGAGGGTGATACTAGAGGGTGATACTAAAGGGTGATACTAAAGGGTGATACTAGAGGGTGATACTAAAGGGTGATACTAAAGGGTGATACTAGAGGGTGATACTAGAGGATGATACTAGAGGGTGATACTAGAGGGTGATGTGGTCAGCACACTAGAGGGTGATACTAGAGGGTGATACTAGAGGGTGATACTAGAGGGTGATACTAGAGGGTGATGTAGTCAGCACATGATAGGCCACCTGTTCTTCCCCATGTTCAGAAGTGAGATGTCCATGTAGTTGGGTTACTAGTTCGCCTCCATACCGCTAATATTCGCCATGAGGGACTAGTTCGCCACTCATTTCCCTAGAATAATATTACCTAGGACGATATTACCGAGTATAACAAATGTTGTACTACTAATTTATATTATGCTACTCATAAAAGAGGCAGACCACGTGAAACTCTGAAGAGGTCATTGTTAAGAGAGGCCAAATTAACAGGCATAAAATCCTCTGATGAGGTTGAAAGACTCGCCGAAGACAGGAAAAATTGGCGAACTACTTTGCGAGCCCTATGTGACGTTTAACGGCACGGGAAGGATATAAGATAAGACAACACATTTCATGGAAACTGACTGTTCATACTATGCTACACATTTCATGATGGTTCTTTATCTTCATCTCAATGATGTTGTCCGTTTAGTTCTATTATTGTGTGACCAATGTTTCTAGCGATGTTTTAGTTCAAATATTGTGTGAATGATGTTCTTAGCGATGTTTTAGTTCAAATATTGTGTGAATGATGTTCCTAGCGATGTTTTAGTTCAAATATTGTGTGAATGATGTTCCTAGCGACGTTTTAGTTCAAATATTGTGTGAATGATGTTTCTAGCGATGTTTTAGTTCTGTTATGATGTGAATGATGTTTCTAGCGATGTTTTAGTTCCATTATTGTGTGAATGATGTTTCTAGTGATGGTTTAGTTCTATTATTATTTATATATTACATCTTGTTAAAAACGCATGTTAGTGATTACGATGTTGATGATTATGATTATATTTACTGATTTGATTAATATTTTCGAATTGTGCATATTTGGAACAGAAGGACATGTTGTTTAAATTTCTACATTTGTAGATAAATTTGTCGCAAATATTTTCACAAAAGCCAGTATAAGCGGATGTGACATGAAATGTTCAACCATAAATATCTACTTTATTTGACATAATTATTGCAGCCTAATTTGTTTTCAGTCATTGTCTTGTAGACGCAAAAATATACGTTGTATGTTATTTATATGTTATGTATGTCGGGGACAAATAAAACACAGCCAGAAGAGAAGGATAATAAACCAATAAAAATTCTTTACAATAGTATCTGAACCATACACTTTGAAGGGAAACAGTTGTTATGTTGTTGATATATTTGTTATGTTGTAGGTATATTTATGTACGCCTTGTCGCTGAAAACAGAACGTCTACACTTGTAAGTCGAAGTGGCACAAGGTTTAAATGTTGAACAAAGAGTTGCAGTCACAAAAATACACATCTGTACATACATACAATGATTCCAGATAATCGATTGTGTTGTACCTACAGCCTGTTGTACACATTAAAATATGTGCACATATTATTAAAGATGATATATGTACACATTTAAAACGTGTCGACATATGTTACTGGTGTGTTTCATGCAGCTACGCAGAGATAACGCGTCTGTGTGTATCGTGGAAGTTTTTTGTACACTTTTTTACGTATATCATGTCAGTAAATGGCGGCCATTACACGCCACAGTCAGTAATTAGATTCCTTGTTCATGTTTCTCTTCAGTTCATAGTTCATTTTCTAGCATGACTGACTATCCGTTACAAAATGGAAGTAATTATTAAAATAACAGTAATAATAAAAACGTCAATAAAATAAAGAGAGACGACGAAATGTTGTAACTAACAATTTGTCGTACATAAATAACAGTAACATGATGGAGTCACGTGATCTGAATCTTTGATTTACAAATAATTCTCCCATGTCCTGTGCTAGATTTTTGTTTGTTTGTTTGTTTGTTTGTTTGTTTGTTTTACCTAGCCATACTTGGACAAATTTATGACTTGTTTCTTGTTATAACTACGGAAGGTCTTACTTTGTCAGATCGGTTACTTTATCTGCTACTTTCCTGTTTTTTGATGCGGTGAAATACAATGTAGTAGTTTACTGTGAGATAAATTCACACTATTTGTATTATCATGTGAAATGTAATGCAATTGTTTATTGTGATATAACTTCACACTCTTATTCACATTCACTGAAGACATAGTTCTGTGTGGTCATGAGCAGTGAATATATTTGTAAAAAAATTTACTAGTGTGATGTCATGATTGCTTGTCATGCTAGAGGTGGGGGCTCAGTTACAATCATGATTGCTTGTCACGCTAGAGATAGGGGCTCAGTTACAATCATGATTGGGCTCGTCATGCTAGAGGTGGGGGCTCATTTACAATCTTTCTCTAATGTTTAAATTTCGTGTTTGATTGATTTATTTTACATGCTCTATACCTCCTTCCATCTCTCACTCACTCACTCACTCACTCTCTCTCTCTCTCTCTCTCTCTCTCTCTCTCTCTGTTTTCACATTTACTTCCCTAGTGTTAATAAAGATATACTTTAGTGACAGAAAAAGTGATAGGTACGCGCTGAACTCTTTCTTTCTTTCTTTCTGTCTTTCTTTCTGTCTTTCTTTCTTTCTTTCTTTAAGTAAAAATTCATTTGATTATTTTTCTTCACGGGCAGTGGTTCTCATGAATATTCTTTGAGAAATAAAAGTCACTTGAAGTTTTTTTTTTCTTTTTTCTTTACTTACATCAGAAGTATTTTTTGTGGGTCTTGATCATGAAAGAACAGTTCTGTAATATTTATTATTCAGATGTTACTGTTATAATACATACATGTTACAGTTACAACATTTGTTCAGTAACGTGTTTAACATTTTATGTACAACATTTTGCGTGGAGAACGAAGAAATCAGTTAATCTACTTAGTGCCTGGCTCCTGTTTAACCTTGCCGGCCATTGTTCGGCGCGAGGGCCTAATCGGCTTAAACAGATGTGCGATTTGTCATTTCTTTTCCTTATTCGGCCTCACAAATCGGTATTTGGCGGTCTTTTATTCGGGCTGTTGATTTCGGCGTTTGTAACGGAACAACTCGCCCCGGCCCCCTACAATACGATCTACAGTTTTGAGCCGCGGGTAAACAGGCCATGCTGGTCGTCCTCCAGTTGGCTGAAGCCACTGTACAAACAGCTGCAGACGCGAATACAATATCTCTTCATACAGTGTCTCTTATAAGTGTTAACTAAGCGTTGGCCCGTATTTGTCCGGGTCCTACATTTACCTGTGTTTAGACACGGGACGAAGGTCCCACTTCTGGCCCTGGGGCTAGCCATCAGATGTAGTGGCTCGGAAAATACATACATAACACCAGCACCGTAGTATCAGGGCGCTCCAGCCGCCAAATCTTATTGGGGCAATATTAGAAATCTAGCGCCATTTTCTAACTGATCATCTGTATTTTTGTAATCATGATTAATGTCAAGTACTATATTTATATTTGCATACTGTATGTGATGTCAGAATATCATAAATCAATATCGTAAACATAGAAAATACTTTCTAATATTTTAAGACATAAATGATCATTAGTTTAAGGGCTGTCGGTCTGAGGGTTTCTGGGTAGATGGTCTGAGGGTTTCTGGGTAGCTGGTCTGAGGGTTTCAGGGTAGCTGGTCTGAGGGTTTCTGGGTAGATGGTTTGAGGGTTTCTGGATAGATGGTCTGAGGGTTTCTGGGTAGATGGTCTGAGGGTTTCTGGGTAGATGGTCTGAGGGTTTCTGGATAGATGGTCTGAGGGTTTCTGGGTAGATGGTCTGAAGAGAGAAGGGTTCGCTACAGGGAGACTTTAACGCTTTATGTGGATGAGAGAGAAAGAACAGGAGAGAGCGAGAGAGGAAGACTTATTCATCTACAATAAGACGCAACTACCACATCCCCCATACGTTTATTTCGCCATTAAAAATAAACAAAAACAAAGAAAAACTTGTAAACACTTTGTAGCAAGATTAATCCAAGATTTCTTCAGTTGTTAATTTCAAGTTCAACAAACATCATGTTTCAACCTACAGAGAGAAGTTGATGTTCGACTTGCAGTAGAGAGTAGTTGATGTTCGACCTACATAGAGAGTAGTTGATGTTCGATCTACATTAGAGAGAAGTTTATCTACAATTTCTTGTCTGAACATTTTAAACGTTCTAAATATTTGCATTCTCTCGCTCCCTCCGATTCCCCGCTCCCCTCCCCTCCGCCCTCCCCCCACATACACACACATACATACTATCAATTAATGAATAATTTATAATTTCAATCCACAATTTTATCACACTATCGTTCAAAATTTTTCGTTTCTTTATTGTGTGAAAAGTTTACATTGTTTCATTGTGCGAAAAGTTTACATTGTTTTATTGTGAGAAAAGTTTACATTTTTTATTGTGAGAAAAGTTTACATTGTTTTATTATGTCAAAAGCTTACATTATTGTATCATGTTATAGAATCTAGCTGACCTTTAATGTAAGAATGTTTACTAGTTTTAAGTGTAAAAAGTCTTTGTGTTTTACTGAAAAAAAACGAACACACTTTCCCTTCATAAAAAAAAAACCAAACACAAACTACACTACTACCATGTAATGTCTGCTCCGATGTGCTAGAAATGTCTGCTGTAGCGTCTAGCACTGATATATGAGATTGACAATTAACTTTTCCTGGCTCTGCGATCAGCTCTATACTTAAGTCTTTGATTTTTCTCTCAGGATGTTATTTGTTCTGGCTGTATCAGGTCCGACCTTAGCGTAGACTCTGGCAAAGATTATAATTCATGAAGCTAGCATTCATACACGATCCTTGGCCAACGTTTATCTCGTTTTCTGGCAGTCCTTTCATTTTCAGAACTGCTTTTTTAAAGGCATTTTTAGGTACTCTAAAATTTTCCATGTTTGAAATTAAAATATTACTCCAATATTTTCTAGGTTTGAAATTAGAATATTACTCCAACATTTTACAGGTTTGAAATTGGAATATTACTCTATTTTCCATGTTTGAAATTAGAATAGTTCTCCAATATGTTCAGGTTTCAAATTAGAATATTACTTCAACATTTTTCAGGTTTGAAATTAGAATATTACTTCAACATTTTTCTGGTTTGAAATTAGAATATTACTCCAACATTTTTCAGGTTTGAAATTAGAATATTACTCCAACATTTTCCAGACCTGGCGTTATTATAATAATTTTTTAACATTTGTTCCAAGTGTGTCATTATGAAATAATTGTGTAAGATTTTCAAGTTGTGAAAAACCTTACTAAAATATGTTGACAAGTCAATGTGCTAGATGAAATATATTGACAAGTCAATGTGCTAGATGAAATATATTGACAAGTCTTACCTGTTTTTGGTGGCAGCAGCCCTGTCTCTCTGGCGTCTGTTCTTAAACCAGTTGCCCACCTGGGTGGGAGTTAGGCCCGTGGCCTGAGCCAGTTCCCGCTTCTTGGTAGGGTTTGGGTACGGATCCTGAAGGTACCACTCCCTTAGAAGGTTTCTGGTCCTCTCTTTGAAGCAGTGGGTTTTCTGCTCGCCGTCCCAGATTGTCCGGGGTAGTGGATACTTCTTTCTCACTCGGTACTTGTCGACGGGGCCAAGAGGTCTCCCTCGAAGTTTCTCCGCTTCCTGGTAGTGGGCCTCCAGCCACATGGCCTGAAGTTTGGCGTGGGATTCCTTGGTGAACTTGTGATGCTCCAGAATGTGGTACAGATCCCGGAAGTTTCCAGTATGGAAGGAGACCAACGCCCGAGCCCTGATTACTGACTCGTGTTTGTTGAGGGCTTCACACGCGCTAGGATTAACCGGGAGCGACCACAAGAACCTGCCGAGCCTCTCGATGTCTCCAGACTCCTCCAGAGTCTCGCAGACCTTGGCGACCTGATGAGGTGTGAACTGCAGGGTCGGGAGATGCAGCATGGCGGGTATTGGTGTCTCTAGCCCATAAAGTCCGAACATGGCGTTGGTCGGGAAAGCTGCTGGAAAACCATTGGGGAAATTAAATGTTGCTGCTGCTGCTGCTGCTGCCGCTGCCGCCGCTGCTGCTGTTGCTGCAGCGGACACAGACTTGACGGTATGTGGCGGGGACAAGCCCGCAGGCATGGACAACTTGTTAGTGCAGCGTAGATCCATCCATTTAGCGCTGTGTCAACACTCGCTGAAGGAAAATGTCCGATCCTGTCAGTGTAAGATCCTACAATATGCTGGCTGAGGCCAGTACTGGTGTATGTTTTATTCTCACAATACTATCCGTGACGGAGATTGATGGAGAATACAGGAGGAGGTTCGGTTCAAGTAATATTATGTCCCGCCAAGAGAGCGAGCCCGTGGTTATACCACAGCCGATAGTTTTCAAGCGTCAGGCGCCTGTGATTGATACAGGACAGCCCTTTGACAATTTACACGAGCCCTCATTCGTCGCTCGACCCGCCTGCTCAATGTCTCCGCCCCCGATAGCAGTCAATCAGAATGAGAAGGTAAACGTCAATCAAACGAGTGTGTGGCGTGAAGGGAAGTTTTTTGTCAGGCGAGGATTGAGATGTCAATTCCTTCCCAGCTTCCTGAACGCTGATTGGCTGGAACAAGTGCGGGCACCTAAATCCGCCAGCAGCCAGGGAAGTCTTGCTGTATTCATGGCCTGTTTGTAGCTGTCGGAACACCACAGCCGTGATTTACTCCAGCCGCCATGGACACAATCGCCCGCACCCAGCCAAAGAAACTCACAAGGGGCTTGATTTCAACGAGCCAGTGATTTCTGTATGTAAAAACTACCTCGATGTCTACAAATTCCTTCCTCGAGTGTTGCTTGTTTTCTACATTTAAACTCGTTTTCCAGTCCAGCAACTTGATCACCTTGGACGGCATCGAACTGTTTTTGTATGGCTGCTAGTCAAGTTTGCGTTTTGTGGTCCGCCCCGCTGCGGTGGTCCAAATATTTATGTTTACATGAAAAAAAAAATCATTTTCTCTGACTAAATGTAATGTATGTTTTCTGATATTAATCACGGAGAAGCTTTTAAAACATGCCGAATGTAGAGAATTTGTTTTTGTTCATAGAGATGACTGGTACACAATTGCTGCTAGATGTTCCGACAACAAACTGGGTCCACACGCGCCAGTACACACACACCAACACACACACACACCAATACACACACACACCAATACACACACGCCATTACACGCCAGTACACACATTGAGAGACCTGCATACTCCACAGACATATGCGTTTGGGTCAAATTATGAACCCTTGACATACCTGAATGTTTCTATGTACACAGTTTTTCGTGGCTACTACTACTACTACTACTACTACTACTACTACTACTACTACTACAATTACACTCTCTGGAATTTGTCATTTTATGCTATTTTGCAGCTGACTCTGAGATGATGGTAAGTCTAGCCATGGTGGCTGATGTGCCGTAGGTTACAGCAGTTTGCTTGAAGTGTCTGAGTATATGAAATAAGCAGACTTCTCGTAAGGTTCCACCACCCGAAGCCCTGGGCTGTGACCCCAAATTTAAGAAGTGTGCACACCAGTTTTTGGACGCAGATCCTACTACTACTACTACTACTACTACTACTACTACTACTACTGCTACTGCTACTACTACTACTACTACTACTACTACTACTGCTACTACTACTACTACTACAACAATAGTCAGTCAGTCAGTCATTTGCATGTCCCTTGTGGAACTTTGCCTAACAGCTCTCCTGTAGGCCTCTTGGTTGTAAGCAAGATGCCCTGGTGCTGATGAATTTATTTGCAGATTATCAACTATGTCCTGCAGCCATTTTCGCCTTGGTCTTCCTCTCTTTTTTTTCCCATTATGTATTCTTCCAAGACAGTCTTTTCTAAATTATTATGACGTTTACTACAGTTACTACTACTAATATTTTACTACTACTACTACTACTACTACTACTACTACTACTACTACTACTACTACTACTGCTGCTGCTGCTGCTGCTGCTACTACTACTACTACTACTACTGCTGCTGCTGCTGCTGCTACTACTACTACTACTACTACTACTACTGCTGCTGCTGCTGCTGCTGCTACTACTACTACTACTACTACTACTACTACTACTACTACTACTACTACTGCTGCTGCTGCTGCTGCTGCTACTACTACTACTACTACTATACTACTACTACTGTTAATACTTCTATTACAGATTTTCTGAATCGGAATGTTAAAACTGTTTCAAACAAAACTAGGAACAGCTGTATTAACTAACTAGAGTTGTAACGTTTTAGTTTACATCTTAATCATACAAAAACAAACAGGACAAAGAAGAGAAAGAAGATAGAAAGTCACTTGAATGCTATACAACAAATAGAAATGGAAAAAAAAACATTATACAGTAATATTAATAAAAGGAGAGTACTTAATTGTGACTTTCATAAACCTGCCTTCCATTTCTATTTTATCTTCTTTCTACTTTATCTTCTTTCTATTATTTTATCTTCTTTCTACTTTATCTTCTTTCCCTATTTCTTTGTCCTGTTTTTGTTTTTGTTTGTATGATTAAGATGTAAACCAAAACGTTGTAACTGCATGCTAGTTAGTTAATAAAGCTGTTCCTACTTTTGTTTAGTTTTAACATTTTGTTATCACAACTTTACTGTGGCGGCTTTGTGAACATTTATAAAGTTAGTTCTATACATACTCATACCCAGAACTTTGAATGGGAATGAGCACAAGACTTCAACAAACTATCAGAAACATTTATCACCAATCGTGTCTTTGCCTTATATCGTTTAGTTCTGTTAGCAACTTTTCCTAATGACACTCGTTGTAACAACACAACACTTTCTTATGGTCACCAAAATCTTCCAGACGATAAGAAAATGTCATGTGACTTTTATAAGTACTTGTCATGCTTGGTCGGAGGCTGGAGATACTGATTTTTTTTGTCATGATTGAGGCCGTTTTTGTTTGAACTTAGTTCAGGTCATGATTTCAGGGAAACATTTTCTCTGTAACAGGTTGGAGAGGATGGTAGCGGACAGCAGTGTGCAGCGAAAGATGGACTCAGGGCAACTCGGAAGGTCTGGATAACTCACTGCTAGATGAGCTTACTCGAGGGTGTAGTGTGTTCAATAAGGCACTGAGAGGGACAACGTTCTGGAAAGAACACGTCACATGACATGACATGACATGACATGACTCGACATTTTCTACTAGCTTGTCCAAGCAGTTTGTTGTATGCACCTGCCTCAATGTTGATCTTTGTACATGAACACTATATTTCTGTGGATTATTCTTTCGTTGATCTTTGTACATGAACACTATATTTCTGTGGATTATTCTTTCGTTGATCTTTGTACATGAACACTATATTTCTGTGGATTATTCTTTCGTTGATCTTTGTACATGAACACTATATTTCTGTGGATTATTCTTTTGTTGTTCTTTGTACCTGAACACTATATTTCTGTGGATTATTCTTTTGTTGATCTTTGTACTTGAACACTATATTTCTGTGGATTATTCTTTTGTTGTTCTTTGTACCTGAACACTATATTTCTGTGGATTATTCTTTTGTTGTTCTTTGTACCTGAACACTATATTTCTGTGGATTATTCTTTTGTTGTTCTTTGTACTTGAACACTATATTTCTGTGGATTATTCTTTTGTTGTTCTTTGTACTTGAACACTATATTTCTGTGGATTATTCTTTTATTGTTCTTTGTACATGAACACTATATTTCTGTGGATTATTCTTTTGTTGATCTTTGTACTTGAACACTATATTTCTGTGGATTATTCTTTTGTTGTTCTTTGTACATGAACACTATATTTCTGTGGATTATTCTTTTGTTGTTCTTTGTACATGAACACTATATTTCTGTGGATTATTCTTTTGTTGTTCTTTGTACCTGAACACTATATTTCTGTGGATTATTCTTTCGTTGTTCTTTGTACATGAACACTATATTTCTGTGGATTATTCTTTCGTTGATCTTTGTACATGAACACTATATTTCTGTGGATTATTCTTTTGTTGTTCTTTGTACCTGAACACTATATTTCTGTGGATTATTCTTTCGCCAAATAGAAACTATTTCTGTTTTCTTCCTATTTAGAGTGAGTCTGGATAGAATTTAAAAAAAAAAAAACAACGCTCTTTTCACTTTCTGTCATTTCTATGTCTAATAATTTGTCCAGACTCTTTGTTTGTGGCCCTAAGTTCTGTGTCTTCATATCGCAGATTAATCACGTTGTAGCCCCCCAACTCAGTCTCCTGGTTTGTTTTATATTCCTCGTGATATTTTCACTGAACGCGTCATGGCACTTAAGATAGACATAGAGAGTAAACCTCACAAGAGGACATACTCTTGCCTGATTTCTTACTTTGTTGGTTGGTATTTGTCAGATTTCTTGCTTTGTTGGTTCATGTTTGTCTGACTTGTAGTTTTGTTGCTTGTTGTTTGTCTGATTTCTTGCTTTGTTGGTTGATGTTTGTGTGACTTTTGGCTTTGTTGGTTGATGTTTGTCTGACTTCTTGCTTTGTTGGTTCATGTTTGTCTGACTTGTAGTTTTGTTGCTTGTTGTTTGTCTGATTTCTTGCTTTGTTGGTTGATGTTTGTGTGACTTTTGGCTTTGTTGGTTGATGTTTGTCTGACTTCTTGCTTTGTTGGTTGGTATTGCCTTACTTCTTGCTTTGTTGGTTGATGTTTGTCAGACTTCTTGCTTTGTTGGTTGTTGTTTGTCAGACTTCTTGCTTTGTTGATTGGTATTTGTCAGACTTCTTGCTTTGTTGGTTGATGTTTGTCTGACTTCTTGCTTTGTTGGTTGGTATTTACCTGACTTCTTGCTTTGTTGGTTGATGTTTGTCTACAGGCCTGTCATAACAATAAGCTGAACGAGTTGTAAGCTGGTGCGTAAGGGGAGCGCGGCTGAGTGGCGACGTGGTTAGTGCACTGGTCTCTCATGGCAAACGTCGGGAGCTCGATTCCGGCCGGATGCGCCCCAGTCACCCGATTTTAGAAATGATTACCTGGCTCCTTCTGGAGTTGGGGAAGGAAAGGGGCCAGGCGTGACGCTGACCACATCACCCTCTAGTGTGCTGACAGGTCAGAGGAAATATGTGCACTGACACCATATTCCTATGTTCCCCTAAGGAATGACAGGATTACATTTACCTTTCTTTTCTTTTTTTATGTAAGAGGAAGAATCGGGGGAGGGGTGTGTCACATATTTAAATCACGAGCTGGCTGCTGGGAAGGATGACGTCAGAGAGAGACAATAAGATGACTAGCCATTTTGTCTGACGGTTGTCCATTGCTTGAAATCTCCGCCAACAGCAATGCTTCCAAATGTTGAACCTGTTCTAGTGTTTTCTGTGATGCTTCGCCTAAGTCTGCAGCTGTTTTGTATTCTGTGAGTGGTTACATCACGAGGAAGTTAGCTGATGGAATATAATAAACTAGTTGAGGGCAATCGATAGAATGACTGAAGAATGTAGGTCATTGCGTTTCCATAACAACTGCATTGTGAGAACTGTATACCAAGAGTTATTAGATATTTTGATGTTATGCATATATGTGACTGTGTTGTTAGTAAGTAGCAATAAACTGAGATATGTTGTAGTAGCTGAACTACTGATTCTTGCATTTCACTCTGTTCACAAGTACCTGTGCGTGCCTTTGTTATATACTGTAGAAAATGTCAGCAAGAGAACAGAGAGATAGCCATTGCCTTCCAGTGACCGTTTGTCATTGTGATGTGTGCTTTGTGTGAAGTCTTCGGGGACTTGACATTTAATGCGATTTTGGCAGTTCTGGTGACACGTTTTTTCTGCGTTTCCTTTCATCATACAATCATGATCGCACATGTCTGGCCTTGACATGTGGTGGAGCACATTAAGAAGCCAAGAATTACAGCATGCGAGAAGAATATGATCCGATTTTGTGAACTCCTCCAGGACACGAGGAAACCAATGACAGACAGCTATAATCATCATCATCATCATCATCAGTATGAGAAGAAAAGTTTTGAGCTCAGTTTTTGTGGATCGTGGACAAGTTCAATACATTTTATTATCAGTGGATCGTGGACAAGTTCAATAAAGTTTATTATCAGTGGATCGTGGACAAGTTCAATAAATTTTATTATCAGTGGATCGTGGACAAGTTCAATAAAGTTTATTATCAGTGGATCGTGGACAAGTTCAATAAAGTTTATTATCAGTGGATCGTGGACAAGTTCAATAAAGTTTATTATCAGTGGATCGTGGACAAGTTCAATAAAGTTTATTATCAGTGGATCGTGGACAAGTTCAATAAAGTTTATTATCAGGGAATGTGGCTTAGTTCATTGATGCTTCGTTCTCCTTATTCGAAGATTAGTCTCAGCACATTTACATGAACTCCGTAGCACCAGCATAAACCCTGACGAATGGATGAGGCGATCATGGTGAGACGAGGCCCTATACTTTCCATCCGAGCACCCAGCATCATATCGATTCCTTAGTTGGTTCCATTGTTGTAAGACAGAATCGACTTGGTGGCAGTTTGATCCTTATGTATACTGGAACATATACTCGGGTGTAGGGCATATATAATGTCTAATAATTTATTGATAATTTACTCTCTTTCTCAATCCCACGTCACAATCATCGACCGCGTCTTCCATCTTGGCATAGCTGACTTCAAGCAGAGCTAGCTAGCGCGTCACTAGGCAATCAAACAATCAGGAGGAGATAAGCGTGGAAGAAAAGCCAGGGCAACCGGTAGTGAGATAAAGTAAAGATAATTAAAGGATTTTAGAATATACGAGATTGAGTCCTGCTATCAGGGTTTCTCAACGAGGTCCCGCTCACGACACCTGCATGAGGAGTCACATTTTTAAAAAAAGCACACACACACATATATATATATATAATGGAAGCATCTCATATAAACAGATTCTTACTGTTTGTACTGAAAAGTGAGCTGAGAATTTTTAATGGAGTAAAATGTGTACAAATTAATCATCATGCCAGCATGTCGTAGTTTGTTGATATAATCATGCTAGCGTGTGGTAGTTTGTAGATATAATCATGATAGCATAAGGTAATTTGTAGATATAGTCATTTATGTCAAGAAATTTAAAAGGACTGAGAAGTATTTCTCATATTCTATCTGGGTCGAAAGATTAAGAATGCTGTATTAACTTTTTCTGTGCCTTTCGTCGCTATAGTGTCGCTTCCGGTTTTCCGACATGCTACGTATCGTCACTATAGCAAAGCTTGGTTTGTTTTATTAAAACAACCGGTGTAACATTTAAATTGTATATATTTCGTCCGCGTTTCCGGTGACACTTTTCAAAATGGTGAAAGAGTGCTTAGTTACGAGCGATGCCGAGCGAGAAAAAGGAAGAGAAACTTGGAAATTTTTCAATTTTTGATGATGTAGATAGGGGTATGGACATGGCCTGTGACCACCCCACTGCTCTTGAATGTATCCCAAGTAGATCTAGACATATTAGATGACTGGAGAAGTAGTTAGGAGGTTATTTCAGACATTAAATTAGCGAGAAGACAACATTAGAATCACAATACAAGATCAGCAAGTAGATCTAGACATCTCACATGGTAAGTAGTGCATATCTAGACCTAGCCGATGGTGAGCTTGGCACAATCATTGTCTAAAAACATCACATTACTTCTTTTTTCCTAAAAAAAACTCTGCATTTATGAAATCTTCATACAGTTAGTTATACTTTGAAACATAATAAGTACACGGAAGTACATGGAAATACGGTTTTCCATTCCATTGTACAACTATACCCCTATACAGATCCAGAGCCTTTTACTCTGGAATCCAACTGAACGTCCGAGTTTCTTACTGAGATTAATAATGCCAAAAATAAAAAAAAAGTGTTAAAATTGTGATATAGTTTTAGCGAACTTATTTTCTTGACCTGTGAGTACATTGGATGACAATGTGCTCAGCATCAAGCCTGTCCTTTCACAGCTCCATAAATTGCCAGGCACCTGTTTCTACAATATTTCTACAAATTCAAGACAAGAGTGTTCGCGGCTAGGTACTGATCACTGAACTTTGACACGAAGGTGGAGCTCACTAACAGTTTCGCTACTCTAGCGCACTAGCTGATGTAATGTCCACACTTTACTTGACCTATCAACATACTAACCAGTGTCAGTGGCCAGTGTCACACTTACCTTGGCTCCACCTTCTACTGGAGTCAGGCGCTAGATAATACGCCTGGCTTCAATCTTGGTCAAGAACCACTGACTACTGCTATGACTTGAATCTTAGTCAGGATCGAACCATTGACCACTGCTATGACTTGAATCTTAGTCAGGATCGAACCATTGACCACTGCTATGACTTGAATCTTGGTCAGGATCGAACCATTGACCACTGCTATGACAAGCAAGTACACTAATCACTGGGCTACTCAGTTAGCCAGTCAGGCATAATTCCGACAGGAATATTTATAGCTCAATTTTATTTATGTAAAATTTATTACAGTCCAGTTTTGTTCAGTCAGCATTTCTTATAGTCCAGTTTTGTTTAGTCAGTATTTCTTATAGTCCAGTTTTGTTTAGTCAGTATTTCTTATAGTCCAGTTTTGTTTAGTCAGTATTTCTTATAGTCCAGTTTTGTTTAGTCAGTATTTCTTATACTCCACTTTTGTTTAGTCAACATTTCTTATAGTTCAGTTTTGTTTAGTCAGTATTTCTTATAGTCCAATACTGCACACAGTGCATTTATTAATGTCTAGTTTCACACATTAAACTTTTGTTGTAGTCCAACATTGTTCATCCAACATTTGTTATAGTCCAACTTTGTTCATCCAACATGTATTATCCTCAGTCTCGTGACCAGTGACACTCTAGAACTTATGACAAAATTCCGACCAGGTTTGTGGCTGTATAAAAACTCTTAAGATAAGAAAAACAACATGACCTTGTGGAGAAAGCCCAATCTAGACTGGGGTCTGCGTCACCAGATAGTTGCTTCAGCATCAAATGTTCAAAACCCACGCTATCTATCTCACATCTACGTCACTGTAATCTCCTAGACGGACAGAAATATCTACAGACATACACTGACGCGCATATATACAACATATTGCGGTCACAAGTGCAAGGAAGACTCACTGTATAGTGGAGATGCACAGAATATATCAGAATGATTTCTGAGAAGGCCATTATGAGATTCATATAGAAATGTGAGGAAACAGAACGAGGAAACATGTAGGCACAGACTAAAAACATATGTCTGTGAAATAGACGCGCGAAGTACATAAACATATACACAAACCAGAAACAGACATATACAGAGAGCAAACATATACAGGAACTAGAAATAGAGATACAGAAATATCAGAAACAGACATGTACATAGACCAGAAACAGACATACAGAGAAATCAGAAGCATATGTACAGAAATAACAAAAATGTGTTGGAAAGACGAAGAAGATAGAAAGATGTACGTAAGTACAAAACACAGCGTGTGGCCGGTTCCATCAGCAAGCGTGGGTGTTGGAAAGGGAGGGGGAGCAGTGTGGCCGGTTCCATCAGCAAGTGTGGGTGTTGGAAAGGGAGGGGGAGCAGTGTGGCCGGTTCCATCAGCAAGTGTGGGTGTTGGAAAGGGAGGGGGAGCAGTGTGGCCGGTTCCATCAGCAAGCGTGGGTGTTGGAAAGGGAGGGGGAGCAGTGTGGCCGGTTCCATCAGCAAGTGTGGGTGTTGGAGGCGGAGTACATATGGGAATGCTCGGAGTGCAGGGATACCAGTCTCAGATTACAGATCACAGATTACAGGTGTAAAACAAGGAAAACAAACACTATGAAACCAAGGACGTAACATACAGAAACAGCTGAAAAGAACATTTCAAACAACGTGAAAAATATACGTGAAATCAGATAGAAAAATGAAGTGAGTGTGTGTGTATGAGTGCGTGTGTGTAAACTATTCAAAATGATGTAGCTATATAGAATAAAAACAGAACATATAGACTAAAAAACAATGACCTAAAAGTATAAAACAAGTTATACATTGACCAGAATGGACAAAATATGGCCACTAACACCATATCCCTATGTGTCTCTAAGGCATGACAGGATTACCTTTACCTGTTTTAGAATGGACAAAACGTAGACCATGATACAGACCCCAGTCTCCACGAAGTGGAAATTTTAGATGAGTGTTTCTGTTGGTGGGACCACAGTCTCCACAAAGTGGAAACTTTAGATGAGTGTTTCTGTTGGTGGGACCACAGTCTCCACAAAATGGAAACTTTAGATGAGTGTTTCTGTTGGTGGGACTACAGTGTTCACAAAGTGGAAACTTTAGATGAGTGTTTCTGTTGGTGGGACCACAGTCTGCACAAAGTGGAAACTTTAGATGAGTGTTTCTGTTGGTGGGACTACAGTCTCCACAAAATGGAAACTTTAGATGAGTGTTTCTGTTGGTGGGACTACAGTCTCCACAAAGTGGAAACTTTAAATGAGTGTTTCTGTTGGTGGGACCACAGTCTGCACAAAGTGGAAACTTTAGATGAGTGTTTCTGTTGGTGGGACCACAGTCTGCACAAAGTGGAAACTTTAGATGAGTGTTTCTGTTGGTGGGACTGCAGGTAACGCTGACTTAATATCCGAACAATCTCACATGTCAGTTTTATATAGGTCATTTAGCTTCTTCTTCTTCCATCTCTCTGGAACTACCAGCTGATGTTCTTTGCCGTGGATGCGGTGAAAATGATGAAGCACAGCATATGTCGGATTGTGAGCGGGTTATAGTGCCTATTTTTTTCAGTTTGCGAGTGGAGCTAACAAAGCAGGGGGTGTGTATTTTTCTTCAGCAGGTTCCACCACCTTAGGGACAATGGCGAGTCCTGTCTCTCTAGCCAGGCTAAGCAGGCTCCACCACCTTGAGACTATGACGAGTCCTGTCTCGCTAGGCAGGTTAAGCATGTTACTGGGGTACCAAGAGAGAAATGGGACCGGGTCTTCGTCAGCCATGTTTTGCCAACCCTAATGCTGTCACGTCAGCTTGTTTCGTCAATCCTAATGCTGTCATGGCAGCTATGTCTCGCCAACCCTAACGCCAGCATGTCAGGTAGCTTATTGCTAGATCGGACAGCGTGTCATGAAGTTGGGGGTGGAGTCTGTAAGCACCCCTCCATGCTGACCCGTAGACTTAGACCAGGGACCTTTCTTTTTCTTTATTGTTCAGGCACTTTCAGATATAAACAAAAGCTGTAACCAATGAGGGGAAAAGAAATGAATGTTGTTTAGTTTGTTTTGCTTTTTTTTTCAAGAATTTTGATATATTTCTCAGTTGTATTTTATAATCTTCTATGGACCTTTTTTTTTTTAACTGGGAGCTTTAGACTTCACAAAATACTCATCGCCGAAAACCCTGTGACATGTTTATGATTACAAGTAATATCTCTTCTAGTTCAAACTTCAACAATAACGTGATCTATTCAACATACCATCCTCCCCTCCCCTCTACTCTCATTCTATGACACAGAGGAAGCGAAATGTCGATAAATGTAGAAAATTATATTAGATATTTTCCTTTAGTGAATGTACAATCGACCATTATGTACAAGAGTTACGACACTGTGAAAGTCTATGTTAACATGTCAAAACTGTGCTAGTATGTGAAAGTCTATGTAAACATGTGAGAAAATATATGTGAAAAATATATGCGAAAATCTATATTAACATGTGAAAAATTGTGTTTGTATCGGAAAGTCTATGTCAACGTGTGAAAAACTGTGTATCAGTATGTGAAAGTCTATGTTAACGTGTAAAAACTGTGTGATTGTGTGAATGTCTATATTAACATGTGAAAAACTGTATCACTATGTGAATGTCTATATTAACATGTGAAAAACTGTATCAGTATGTGAATGTCTATATTAACATGTGAAAAACTGTATCAGTATGTGAATGTCTATATTAACATGTGAAAAACTGTATCAGTATGTGAATGTCTATATTAACATGTGAAAAACTGTATCAGTATGTGAATGTCTATATTAACATGTGAAAAACTGTATCAGTATGTGAATGTCTATATTAACATGTGAAAAACTGTATCAGTATGTGAATGTCTATATTAACATGTGAAAAACTGTATCAGTATGTGAATGTCTATATTAACATGTGAAAAACTGTGTGAGTATGTGAATGTCTATATTAACATGTAAAAAACTGTATCAGTATGTGAATGTCTATATTAACATGTGAAAAACTGTGAGTATGTGAATGTCTATATTAACATGTAAAAAACTGTATCAGTATGTGAATGTCTATATTAACATGTGAAAAACTGTCTGAGTATGTGAATGTCTATATTAACATATAAAAAACTGTATCAGTATGTGAATGTCTATATTAACATGTGAAAAACTGTATCAGTATGTGAATGTCTATATTAACATGTGAAAAACTGTGTGAGTATGTGAATGTCTATATTAACATGTGAAAAACTGTATCAGTATGTGAAAATGTATATCAGTGTAATGTAATAATCAGATAATACAAATATGAATCTAAGAAATGTATAATGAGTGCTTTCCCTCCAAATTTCCGGACAATTTGTCCACAAAATAATCTTTAGGAAAGTTCTCAAACCTTCTGAACGAGAGGACGCTGTCAAGGCCAAGACTGAGACGTGAGCTGACGTGCAGTCTGATAGGTTATCTCTGTAATAACGTGTCAGTGTGTTGATCTAAGGATTCGGACTGGGAGTGGGATAGTAGTGTCCAGGATTAAGCTGTGTGTCCGTACGCCGAGAGATAACTGAACAGGGGAGAAGCAACTCAGGTGTTAAGTCAGTGATATCAACACTTACAGAAATCCTGATTGAGAAGTCAGTGATAGCAACACTTACAGAAACCCTGACTGAGAAGTCAGTGATATCAACACTTGCAGAAACCCTGACTGAGAAATCAGTCATAGCAACACTTACAGAAAGCCTGACTGAGAAATCAGTGATAGCAAAACTTACAGAAACCCTGACTGAGAAATCAGTGATAGCAACACTTACAGAAACCCTGACTGAGAACATTACTTTCCTCAGTTCGGATTTTATATTATCTGTAACCTGTCTGTACAGACTAGCTAGCTCCACGCCAGGCAGACTTGTCTGTACAGACTAGCTAGCTCCACGCCAGACAGATCTGTCTGTACAGACTAGCTAGTTCCACGCCAGGCAGATTTGTCAGTACAGACTAGCTATCTCCACGCCAGACAAATTCTTGGTAAGAAAACACGAGAACGACAAGAGGTCAGATATTTGCTTGTTGATGAAGATGGAAACGACAGAAGATGAATGTAGAATTAAAAAAAAACCCAAACTTTTGTGACCGTACAGACAACAATATGATAACATAAGATAATCTTGTTTTAATACAGGTACATACAGACAACTATAGGAAATGAAAAGTTTATTTTGTGATAAATGTAGTAAATAGAAAGTTTCTTGAGGAGCAAATGTTGGTTCTTCCTGGGAAATGCGTGGAAGAATGGACTCATCATTCAAGTGCGAGAACTGCATCTTTAAGCTTAGCAGGCCTTCCATGCTTCTTTCTACAGCATTATAACAAACAGTGCTATCTGTGTCTACAGTGATGAGATATAAAATCTACAGTGCTATCTATATTTACTGTGACGGCTTATGAAACAAAATCTCATATCAGAGTCTGCTGAAACAATTAAAGCTGTCAGTGAAAAATGTTTACTGAGATACTAAGACGTAGCTAGCGCGAAGAAGAAGAAGAGAGTGAATATAGGCAGAAATCTCGCAACTTTGAAGTCACCGTCCAGGCTATGAGAAGAGAATTGAACCCCTACTCCCTAGCCATCACCAGGCTACCTAGACGAAAGATAAAAGAAAAAAAAACTGTCCCTTCACTTAACAAACACAAAAGTCTGTAGCACAGTGACTGATATCTGCTTGCTGAAGTAGTGCTTGTGGGCTTGTGGGCTTGTGGGCTTGTGGTTTCTAAATGACTCCAGCACTTGGCTGTTTTCTTAATACGGGATATCACTGACGCAAAAGTGAGAATCTTTGATCGTTGAAGTGTCTTTCTCTAGCCTGATCTCAGAGCACGTAAGATCACATCGTGCACCTTTCTCCCTCCCCACCCCCCTCCATCTTTATCATGTTAGAAGCATACGTACATACATACACACAAAGACACACACACACACATAGGAAACATTCTCTGAATTTTCTCTGTCAGAGTCGAGACGCCATAGACAAAATGACACGAACATTGACACTAATTTTGTTGATTTTATAAACTGGATTAAGATTGCTTGAATCAGCGCCAAAGTATGGACTCACAAGAAACGCGCAAATTCAATCAAACCTGCAGATTAGTCCGAAATCTGGGTGACTACCGCCTGCTTGTTCAGTATTTGGAGTTTGTATGAGAAAAAGTATTACTTGTTCTAATCTCGTGTAGATGTTTGTTCTATAGGTCTTGTTGTGCTGCTAAAAGATCACCCAACAGATAGCTGGATCTTTACTGACATGAGATAAGAGCTAGCATTTGTTAGCTAGGCAGGATGGGTTCTACAGCTGGGTTAGCTAGAGAGAGAAAGTTGAGACTGGGTGTTACAGCTGGGTTAGCGAGAGAGAGAGAGAGAGAGAGAGAGTGGGTTCTACAGCTGGGTTAGAGAGAGAGACTGGGTTCTACAGCTGGGTTAGAGAGAGACTGGGTCCTACAGCTTGGTTAGGGAGAGAGAGAGAGAGAAAGAGAGAGACTGGGTTCTACAGCTGGGTTAGAGAGAGAGACTGGGTTCTACAGCTGGGTTAGAGAGAGAGAGACTGGGTCCTACAGCTTGATTAGGGAGAGAGAGAGAGAGAGACTGGGTTCTACAGCTGGGTTAGAGAGAGAGACTGGGTTCTACAGCTGGGTTAGAGAGAGAGTGAGTTCTACAGCTGGGTTAGAGAGAGAGACTGGGTTCTACAGCTGAGTTATAGAGAGACTGGGTTCTACAGCTGGGTTAGAGAGAGAGAGAGAGACTGGGTTCTACTGCTGGGTTAGAAAGAGAGACTGGGTTCTACAGCTGGGTTAGAGAGAGAGAGACTGGGTTCTACAGCTGGGTTAGAGAGAGAGAGACTGGGTTCTACAGCTGGGTTAGCTAGAATGAGAAAGTTGAGACTGGGTTCTACAGTTGGGTTAACTAGAGCGATTTGACCAGGGCACAATTTGAAGGATAAAAATGTACCCTCCCAAAGAAAAATACACACATCACGTGACTTTCTTATTCTGGATTATTTTATCTCTGAGCCACATTCCAAAATGTTACTGTATTGTTGCCGCTGTTATTGCTATTGTTGTTATATTGTTGTCGTACTGTTGCCGCTGTTATTGTTATTGTTGTTTTATTGTTGTCCTATTGCTGCCGCTGTTATTGTTATTGTTGTTGTATTGTTGCCGCTGTTATTGTTATTTTTGTTGTATTGTTGTCGTGTTGTTGCCGCTGTTATTGTTATTGTTGTTGTATTGTTGTCATATTCTTGTCGCTGTTATTGTTACTGTTGTTGTATTGTTGCCGCTGTTATTGTTGTTGTATTGTTGCTGTTGTTATTGTTAGTGTTGTCGTATTGTTGCCGCTGTTATTGTTATTGTTGTTGTATTGTTGTCATAATTTTGTCGCTGTTTTTGTTATTGTTGTTATATTTTGTCTCTGTTATTGTTATTGTTGTTGTATTGTTGCCGCTGTTATTGTTATTGTTTTTTTGTCGTTGCTCCTGTGATTGTTATTTTTGTCGCCGTTGTTGTTATTGATGTGTTTGTTGTTTCTTTGTAGTAGAATCAGCTGAGAGATCTGACAACATGGTCTTGGCCAGGCCTGATTTGTTACAATTATTCTTTGCTACAACTGCTCACAACCAAATATAGATTTAGAGCTAAAGTTATAAAGGAGGAAGCATACATTGGCCAGGTTTACATTCAAGGAAACTTTGTGAAAATCCACATTCAGTGGATAATACACAAGAATGATGTAAATGTATGGCAAATATCAAGGTGTAGGAGCTAATAAAAAAAAAAGTTTCCGATCTCAGCTACGACCTCATTTCAGAATCGGAGAACCTGATACGAAAAAAACCCCAGGTAACTGTGAAGTTATCAAGATGGCGGCTTTTGATTGCTGATTGGTCGGCGTAATTAATCTACTTCCGGACAGGGAGAGAATTTTCTCTGTACAAATTATACTTCATTGAATCTAGCAGACGATAAACGTTAACATTTCACATGAAAATCACCGCATAACTATCAACACATTATTGCTATAAATCTCTGGGTAGCTATTTACAATCTCCTGTTCCTACGTTCTCTGATAAATGACCCACCTTTCCAATCACTGCCCTACATGTGGGCGATTAAACATGACGTGAACGGGTCGCTTTGTTTGTCCAGGCATGGAACCCACATCAAAGTGTTCAGCAATTACCGGCTGGTCAAGCTGTTTGGCAGGGCAACCCCTTCCTTACATACAGCAAGTATGCAAACGAAGAAGAAGAAGAAGACATACAGCAGGTGAAACTGACAAAACTCAACGCGTACGCTGAAGATTTCAGATTAAGAAAAGAGTGATGATTTTGCAAAACTACTTGGAAATAAAGATTAAGATTAAGATGTCGCTATGTTAGGAAGTTTTCAAAGAAGAAGATCGATATTTGTTACTAACTCCAGCTATCAGAGAGTTCTGCCTTACATCATTCTTCAGCAGCTCGAGTTTCATCTCGCTGGAAGCTTTTTTTTTTTTCAAATACGGGGTCCTTGAAGAAAATTATTCCAATTAATGTTGCCATTTGACTTCTGGAAACCTCAGACGTCGTCTGACGCGAATATTACCGCAACTTCTGGCATTCTGTGAACTGTATCATCAAGATATGGGCTGAAATTAGCGCCAATTTTCTCTCCAACCGAAACGATCACCTTCTGTGTCGATTAGGCTCCACCTCCTCTCGCTTACTTGCCTGGTAATGAATACCTGTCTCCTATTGGATGACGCCTCCTCTAACTCGTTTACACCTCATTAATCATCTTATGTTATCATTTATTGATCTCCGTCGATTTGGCTTCTGGAGCTATTTTTCCTGGCCACATTAGACAGACTAGCACTGGGTATTAAGTCTTCGGGTTGCCTGGAAGCGCAACTGTGAGTAATAGTTGTTGCGAGTTTGGCCCAAACTGGCCTTTAATGAGCAGCGGCATTGGAGCATTATGGGTGATAAAATCGCTGGTGGAGGGATCGTTGGTGGAGGGATCGCTGGTGGAGGGATCGCTGGAGGAGAGATCGCTGGTGACGTTACAAACACGTCCCTCGTTTCTTTATTTGGCGTTGTTCACATTTTTGTATTAACGTGTTACGCGTATGATGTCCACTGAGTAAGAAGCACGAGTAAATTTACAGACATTCCAACAGACAGACAGACAGACAGACAGACAGACAGACAGACAGATAGATAGACAGTTAGATACAGACATACATGCATATTGACAGACGGACTGACAGATAGATAGACAGACAGACAGACAGACAGAGCAGACAGACAGACAGACAGATAGATAGATAGATAGATAGATAGATAGATAGATAGATAGATAGATCTTTATTTCAAAAGTGATAAGAATTGGGCATGCAGGCCCGTCTGACATTCTGCCCTTTATCCTACAACTTTCACTCTGTTCCAGACATTCTACAAATATGCTGTTCATATAACCAGCATAACTAACATTGGAAAGCTGAGATCCATAAAACACAACTAAAGCATAACATTCATATATTACATTTATCCATGCACTCAGTACAGAAGGTAACTACGTACATATATAAATGACTACAGAAAATAACCACATACATATATAAATGACTATAGAATGTAACTATGTACATATATAAATGACTAGAGAAAATAACTAAGTACATATATAAATGACTAGAGAAAGTAACGATGTACATATATAAATGACTAGAGAAAGTAACGATGTACATATATAAATGACTAGAGAAAGTAACGATGTACATATATAAATGACTAGAGAAAGTAACTACGTACATATATAAATGACTACAGAAATTAACCACATACATACATTAATGACTATAGAATGTAACTACGTACATATATAAATGACTACAGAAACTAACTACATACATATATAAATGACTACAGAAACTAACTACATACATATATAAATGACTACAGAAACTAACTACATACTACATAAATGACTATCTACCAAACAGAAAATTGGTACTCTTCATAATAAACAATTGACCGAGTTCGGCGTCTGTAAGAGCGGTCTAGAATACCTTTTGTGAATCATGAAACCATGTAATCGACATCAAATAGATATTGGAATAGTTTGTAGTTGTAGGAAGGAGTATAGTTTATATTTTTTTAATATAGGATGGGAGGGTATCCAAAGATGAGCAGCAGAATAAGTAAAGCTTTTCTTGTAAAGATCAAGTTTAGGTGTTGGGGGACATATGTTGTTTCATCGTTGGCTATACTTTGGATTAAATCTAAACGGGTTCCATAGATGGGGTGGAGCATGCTGTGAAAAAATTGTATGTACTAACCTGGCTTTGTTGAAGAGGAACCTGTCCTTAGGAGGCAGTATTTTGATACTTTTGTGCTGGTTAGTTGCTTGTGCTTGATCTTTGTCACTAATCAGTTTTACTTTTTGGACAGACAGACAGAGAGACAGACAGACAGACAGACAGACAGACAGACAGACAGATAGATAGATAGATAGATAGATAGATAGATAGATAGATCTTTCTTTTCCGTGTTAAAATAGTATATTTGAGAGGTTTTCATTACATGATGATGATGATGATGATGTCCAATTTCAAGTAAGGTACAAAAAAGACAGGAACTTCTTATTGATCTAATTTGTAATCTACAACTGCATTTCTATCTGGTGTCTCACTGCTTTCCTGGGCTGGCTCTAGGTGTTTAACTGAGCCTGTAGGTACTTCTCGGTACTTCACTGGGCCAGCATGCTCATCTCAGTGTTTCACTGGGCCAGCATGCTCATCTCAGTGTTTCACTGGGCCAACATGTTTACCCCAGTGTTTCATTGGGCCAGCATGCTCACCTCTGTGTTTCATTGTGCCAACATGTTTACCTCAGTGTTTCACTGGGCCAACATGTTTAACTCAGTGTTTCACTGGGCCAACATGTTTACCTCAGTGTTTCACTGGGCCAACATGTTTACCTCAGTGTTTCATTTGGCCAGCATTGTCACCTCAGTGTTTCACTGGGCCAACATGTTTACCTCTGTGTTTCATTGGGCCAGTATGCTCACCTCAGTGTTTCACTGGACCAACATGTTTACCTCAGTGTTTCATTGGGCCAGCATGCTCACCTCAGTGTTTCACTGGGTCAACATGTTTATCTCTGTGTTTCATTTGGCCAGCATGCTCACCTCAGTGTTTCACTGGGCCAACATGTTTACTTCCGTGTTTCATTGAGCCAACATGTTTACATCAGTGTTTCATTGGGCCAATATGTTTACTTCTGTATTTCATTGAGCCAACATGTTTACATCAGTGTTTCATTGGGCCAATATGTTTACTTCTGTATTTCATTGAGCCAACATGTTTACATCAGTGTTTCATTGGGCCAACATGTTTACTTCTGTGTTTCAATGGGCCAGCATGCTTACCTCAGTGTTTAATTAGGTCAATAGTTTTACGTCAGTGTTTAATTAGATGAATAGTTTTACGTTAATGTTTAATTATATCAATAGTTTTACATTAATGTATAATTAGAAAAAGTGTTACATCACTGTTTAATTAGATCAGTAGTTTTACCTCATTGTTTCACTGAACCAATACTTTTACCTCAGTGTTTGGTTCTAAAGACTATCACAGCCGGAGGTGGGGTGGAGTATACGCACTCCACTCCAATTAAATGTCTCCAAGGCGTGCGTCTCAAATCGCCTCAGACAGTCAAGTCCAGCTCCTGGCCTTCTCGTGGCGGAACTGTTCAAACTGACAGGAGAAGGGGCGAAGGCGAATATCTGGCGCCTGATAGTCAGACGTTTTGGGTAGATGAGAGTCTTGTCTGAGAGAAGGGAAATCTCTGATTAAAAACCCGCTGCTGGCGAGATTCTTCGCTGCTGTGCGTGGAGCGGGGCTCCTCCCAGCCAGTGAAGAAAGATATGAATGCACGGCAACACTGTGGGAAAGGTGAAAGAAAGGATTAAGTGATCAGTAGTCTCGAGGTCAGGACTGCTAAAATCACGGTACCTCTGCTCTAGAGGTAGGCCACGTCCTAAGTGCACTCATACCAGGCGAATTGCCTGAACCGGCTTAACCAAGGGGTTACGACACTGCTGGCGAGATTCTTCGGATGCCACGTGTAGAGTGAAACTTCCCCGGCCAAAAAAAAATGCGTAAAAGCAATTAGGGTTGCCGTGCAGCGCCGCTGTGTAAAGGTGATGGAAAGGATAAAGTGAAGCTTAATTGGTATATCCAGCAGCCTCGCGGCGAGAGCTACTCATACCACGGCACCTCTGCTCTAGAGGCCGGCCACGTCCGATATACACCCATACTGGTGAAATATGCCTAAACCGGCTTAACCCAGGGATGAAACTTGATGACTACTCATGTCACGGTACCTCCGCTCTAGAGGTCAGTCACGTCCTAAACACGCCCATACTGGGATAATACGCTTAAGTCGACTGAACCCAGGGGTGAAACTTACTAGTGGTGAGGATTCGTCCTCCTGGACAAAAGCTCCGTCCTGGTCACAACTATTAAGGGTAGCGGCCACGACCACAAAATGCTGAAGTCGGAGACACTGGACCAGTTCAGTCTAGATAGGCAACCACCTCTCACCCGACGGGGATGTATGCGTATCCTAATCACGCTGAGGTTTTTCGGTGAGAAAGATCAACTCTAGACTGGATGGGCAACCACCTCTCACCCAGCGGGGATATACTGATATCCAAACCACGTCGAGGTTTTCTGGTGAGAAAGTCCAATCTAGATTAAACTGGTGAAACGAAAACCACGGTGTCACGCAATCCCGCTTCTGCGACCTACAGAGAATACAGGCCCCGCGATACTCTGAACCTCTTGTGATCCTCTCAGGGACCACAAGGGGACAACGGGACATATCGAGGACCACATGAGTAAAGTCAGCAGGATCACAGGGCGATCTTGGTGGTAGAAGGAAATTAAGAAGAAGAAGACATTAGTGTTGAATTGACTCTGTAGTTTTACCTCAGTGTTTCATTGAACCAATAGTTTTACATCAGCGTTTCATTGAACCAATAGTTTTACATCAGCGTTTCATTGAACCAATAGTTTTACATCAGCGTTTCATTGAACCAATAGTTTTATAACATTATTTTGCTGGTCCAGTAATGTTTCCTTGCCGGTATGTTTGGGTCAGTGCTTCACTGGTCCGTTAATGTTTCATTTGCTTGTAGGTTTATGTCAGTGTTTCACTCTACTAGTACTGTTTCCGTGGCGAGTAGGTCTATGTCAGTGTTTCACTCGTCCAGTAGTGTTTTATTGGCGAGTAAGTTTATAACAGTGTTTCACTAGCCTATAGGTTTATAACAGTGTTTCACAGATCCGTAGATTTATGTCAGTGTCTCATTAGTATAGTAGTATTTCATTGGCAAGCAGGTTTATAACAGTGTTTCACTGGCCCGTAGGTTTATGTCAGTGTTTCACTGGTCTAGTAGCGTTTCATTGGCCAGTAGGTTTATAACAGTGTTTCACTGGCCCATAGGTTTATGTCAGTGTTTCACTGATCCAGTATGGTTATATTAGTGTTTCACTGACCAGTAAGTTTATAACAGTGTTTCTCTGGCTAGTAGATTTATGTCAGTGTTTCACTGGTCCAGAACTGTTTCCCTGGCCAGTAGGTTTATGTCAGTGTTTCAATGGTCCAGTAGTGTTTACTTAGCCGGTATGTTTATGTCAGTGTATCACTGGTCCATTAGTGTTTCATTGGTCAGTAGGTTTATGTCAGTGTTTCACTGGGCAATAGGTTTATAACAGTGCTTCTTTGGCCTGTAGGTTTGTGTCATTGTTTCACTGATACAGTAGTGTTTCATTGGCCAGCAGGTTTATAACAGTGTTTCACTGTCTTGTAGGTTTATGTCATTGTTTCACTGGTCCAGTAGTGTTTTATAACAATGTTTCACTGGCCCATAGGTTTATGTCAGTGCTTCACTGGTCCAGTAGTGTTTCACTGGTCAATAGGTTTATAACAGTGTTTCACTAGTCTAGTAGTGTTTTATAACGGTTTTACACTGGCCCGTAGGATTATGTCAGTGCTTCACTGGTCCAGTATGGTTATATCAGTGTTTCACTGCTGCAGTAGATTTGTCTCAGTGTTTCCCTTGCCAGTAGGTTTATATAAGTGTTTCACTGGCCATAGGTTTATATCAGTGTTTCACTGGCCATAGTTTTATATCAGTGTTTCACTGGCCATAGTTTTATATCAGTGTTTCACTGGCCGTAGTTTTATATCAGTGTTTCACTGGCCGTAGTTTTATATCAGTGTTTCACTGGCCATAGTTTTATATCAGTGTTTCACAGATAACGGAGCACCAAAGTGGATTGATATCCCCCTAGCGAGTTGTAATGTTATGCTCCCGGTAAGCTGAAATGCTTCCCGTCTGTCTGACCAGGCTGCTGTGGCGTTTGTTTCTGTCCAAGTTGGGCGTACATATTATGTTTACATTAAACGAAAATATTGTCGCCTTTGTGGTGTTTTGTTATTATTGTTGTGATATGTTGTGACATAATGTTTTTGTTGTTGTGATATGTTGTGGTATGATATTTCTGTGGTGTGTTATTGTTGTTGTGACATGATGCTGCTGTGTTGTGTTGTTGCCACTGTGTTGTTGTTGTTGTGATATATTGTGGTATGATATTGCTATGGTATGTTATTATTGTTGTTATATGATGTAGCTGTGTTGTGTTATGTTGTTGTTATTATTGTTGGTACTTTGGTGTGTCTATGATAAATTTTTACCTATTCTTTTCGCAGTTTTTCTTTCACCATCTTGTTGTTACTACCACCATCACTTTACTAACGTCATGGTTTTATCATCACTTTACTAACATCATGGTTTTACCATCACTTTACTAACATCGTGGCTTTACCATCACTTTACTAACATCGTAGCTTTACCATCACTTTACTAACATCATGGTTTTACCATTACTTTACTAACATCATGGCTTTACCATCACTTTACAAACATCATGTCTTTACTATCACTTTGTTAACGTCTTTGCTTAACCATCACTTTACTATCATCACTGTTTTACTCTACAATCAACATCAACTTTTTGTTTTGCTTTCATAAGCAGCTTCTGTTATGCTTATTGTCACATTTTCTACAGTCACTGCATCTTCTACAATCACTACATCTTCTGCAATCATTATATCTTCTATAGTACCTACATCTTCTACATTCGCTGCATATTTTACAGTCACTACATCTTCTATAGTCACTACATCTTCTATAGTCACTACATCTTCTATCGTCACTACATCTTCTACAGTCACTACATCTTCTACAGTCACTACATCTTCTATAGTCACTACATCTTTTACAATCGCTACATCTTCTGCAGTCCCTACACATTCTACAATAACTACATCTTCTATAGTTACTACATCTTCTATGGTAACTACACCTCAACAATCACTACATCTTCTATAGTAACTTCATCTTCAACAATCACTCTATCTTCTGTAGTAACTACATCAACAATCACTGCATCTTCTGTAGTAACTACATCAACAATCACTGCATCTTCTGGGGCAAAACCTTTGGGGTTCCTATCAGGATCTGGAGAGGACTGCAGGCTTTGCCATGTCGATAGGGATCAGGATCTGAAGTGACCAACAACCTCGAACGCAGAAGAAGAATACGAAGAAGAAGAAGAAGAAAAACGGCATTCCTTATAGTAACTACATCTTCTACAATCACTACATCTTCTATAGTAACTACATCTTCTACAATCACTATCTCTTCTGTAGTAACTACATCTTCAACAATCATTACATCTTCTATAGTAGGTACATCTTCAACAGTCGCTACAAGTTCAACAATCACTGCATCTTCTATAGTCACTACATCTTCAGCAATCACTACATCTTCTATAATAATTACATCTTCAATAATCACTACATCTTCTAAAGTAACAACATCTTCTATAGTAACTGCATCTTCAACAATTGTTACATCCTCTATATTAACTACATCTTCAGTAATCACTACATCTTCTATAATAACTAATAACTACATCTTCAACAATAACTACATCTTCTATAGTCACTAAATCTTCTACAGTCGCTACATCTTCTGTAGTAACTACCTCTTCTACAATCACTACATCTGCTGCGATCGGTACATCTTGTTCGATCGCTACATCTTCTGCAACAAATACATCTTCTACAATCACTACATCTTCTGCAATACACTACAGCATCTGCAACATTGCACACCTCGAACTAAGCATCACTTTCATACACGACCGCAGAAAACACTCGGAAACATGTGGTAAGGCGCGCCACACTGAAATATCGTGTTTGAGCGCCATTTCACAACGTCCTCACATGACAACTTGCCTGGGGCCACATCTACCACTCCAGCCCGAGACATCGTCTATGTTCATCAGACTCCAAAAAGCGATTGCTATCAGCGGGTAACAAAGTTTGAAGCGCCCTCACTCCCCACAGGTCAGTAGCCAGGCGAGAGAAGCCAGCAAAACTTGATCACTAACAAATGCCTCAGATAATCATCGCCTCAATGTAAGACCAAACACAAGGCGTGACTTAGTGCATATATCTCTGCACCGTGGACCATGAAGTAGAGATCTTGTATCCGCCCACAAGCAAGTTGAAGAAAGAAGCTAAGATAGTCAAGACAAAGAGAACGGAACCTACCAGCAGATAACAAGCGACAGAAGAGGACCAGTACAGCTTTTAAAGATGTCCTTTTATTCTGAAAATGTTGAGGGGGTATCAGAAGCGTAGCTTCAAGTGTCACATCAGATGATCACTTGGGGGGTGGGGGTGGGAGTGATGTTAAAAAAGTGAAAGTGAATAATGGCGGAGAACAGCGAAAACGAGCAATGGCGAAAAACTTCTGGAGGCGAACGTTTATTGGCGAAAAGTGAAAATGAACAATAAAGGTGAACAGTGTTGGTGAACAATAAAGGTGAACAGTGTTGGCGAACAATAAAGGTGAACATTGAAGGTGAACATTGTTGGTGAACAATAAAGATGAACAATGTTGGTGAATAATAAAGATGAACAATGTTGGTGAACAATAAAGATGATCAGTGTTGGTGAACAATAAAGATGAACAATGTTGGTGTACAATAAAGATGAACAATGTTGGTGAACAATAAAAGTGAACATTGAAGGTGAACAATAAAGGTGAATAGTGTTGGTGAACAATAAAGATGAACAATGTTGGTGAACAATAAAAGTGAACATTGAAGGTGAACAATAAAGGTGAATAGTGTTGGTGAACATTAAAGATGAACAATGTTGGTAACAATAAAGATGAACAATGTTGGTGAACAATAAAAGTGAACATTGAAGGTGAACAATAAAGGTGAATAGTGTTGGTGAACAATAAAGATGAACAATGTTGGTGAACAATAAAGATGAACAATGTTGGTGAACAATAAAGGTGAACAATGTTGGTGAACAATAAAGATGATCAGTGTTGGTGAACAATAAAGATGAACAATGTTGGTGAACAATAAAGATGAACAATGTTGGTGAACAATACAGATGAATAATGTTGGTGAACAATAAAGATGAATAATAAAGTGAACAATAAATGTGAACAGAAAAGATGAATAGTAAAAGGTGAATAGTAAAGGTGAACAGTGAATGTGAAAACAGCCTATCAAAGCTTATCCAGATTAACACATAAAGATCAGTGAAAACAGTGTCTCATGGCTTTGTTGCTGATGCTGATGTTATTGATGCTGATGTTGCTGATGCTGATGTTATTGATGCTGATGTTGCTGATGCTGATGTTATTGATGCTGATGTTGCTAATGCTGATGTTAATGATGCTGATGTTGCTGATGCTGATGTTATTGATGCTGATGTTGCTAATGCTGATGTTAATGATGCTGATGTTGCTGATGCTGATGTTATTGATGCTGATGTTGCTAATGCTGATGTTAATGATGCTGATGTTGCTGATGCTGATGTTATTGATGCTGATGTTGCTAATGCTGATGTTAATGATGCTGATGTTGCTGATACTGATGTTATTGATACTGATATTATTAATGCTGATGTTATTGATGCTGATGTTATTGATGTTGATGTTGCTAATGCTGATATTGTTGATGCTTATGTTGTTGATACTAACGTCATTGATGCTGATGTTGTTGATGCTAATGTTGTTGATAATGTGTTGATTTTGTTTATATTGATATTATTGATGCTGATGATGTTGACGCTAATGTTAATATTTTTGGCGCTGATGTTGTTGATACTGATGTTGATGTTGTTGATGCTGATGTTATTGATATTGATGCTGTTGATGCTGATATGGTTGATGCTGATGTTATTCATGCTGATGTTATTGATACTGATGTAACTGATGCTGACGTTATTGGTGCTGATGTTGTTGATGCTTATGCTGTCTATGCTGAAGTTGATACTGATGTTGTTGATGTTGTTGTTGATGTTGATGTTATCGATGCTGACGTTGATGGTGTTGATGCTGATGTTATTGGTGTTGATGTTGTTGATGCTAATGTTGATGGTGTTGATGCTGATGTTGATGATACTGATGTTGTTGATGCTGATGTTGATATTGATGATACTAATGTTTATGTTGTCGGTGCTGATGTATTTTATGCTGATTGTGATGTTGTTGATAGTGATGCTGACGTTGTTGATACTAATGTTGATGTTGTTGATGCTTATTTTATTGATACTGATGTTGTTGATACTGATGTTGATTGTGTTGTTGCTGATGTTGATGATGTTATTGATGTTGTTTTTGCTGTTGATGTTGTTGGTGATGATGATATTCCTATTATTTTTATATTTTTAAATTCTTGTTGTTTTTAGTTTTGCTGGTTGTGTGTGTGTATGTCGCAGGAGCTGCAGACGGGATGTCAGCAGGTGAGACCATGAAGATGTTGAGAAAGCAGCCTCGTATCGAGCCTGAAGACCCCAAAACAAGCTTCTAGACACGATCCACCACAGCATTTTTAGTCAGAATGAGTGTTTCACTACAGCATTGGTGAAGAGTTAGGAGAGGGTCTTGATTAACTCTGGTCTGCGGGCCCTGTTTGTACACGAAGTTATAAAGAGACTGTGTCATGACGAGGTAGGAAGGTGTTGAGGGAGAGCGGAAGAGAGCTTTCAGCTGGTGGTAGTTATAAAGGGAAATGGGGGACGCAAATAATTGGTTCAGTATATCGGACATAAATATTGATGAAGACAATAACGACATATCAATAACATTACCTGTGAGACTTAGGACTGACACTGCTGTGTGACGCCAGGTATTGCACCATATGCAGAATGTCTTATTATGTCGCTAGACAACACATAATGAAGCCAAGGAAACAACCTGTAATGTGGTACAGCATATCACCCGACCTGATCAGCACAACATCTTGCCATGTGGCTCAGTTAATCACCAATACCAGCTTCATCTTGGCCAGGTCTCACCGGCGGTGGAATGCTTTTACTGGGGTGGATGTGGATTCTGATAGGCCGCTGTGTCTAATGGACAAACCTTGAACACATCCATACTGGCATTAACAGGGGATAATGTTTTTCTTTGTATCTTGCTGCAGGCAGCATTTCTTCTCTCACTTACCCTCAACGCTTTTCACTTTCTATTTCTTTTTATGCAGGTACAACGATTTTGTCAAATATCCACTACTAATTACTTAGAAGGTTTTCAAAGGAAATTTTTTGCCATATCTTAGAAGCTGTTTAATATCCCTGGTGGCCAGTGATGCGTGAAATTCGCCGCTTGGGTTGTGGCAGGAGGTAGGGTTTTTTACCAGTGTGGTCCGGCTCTCAAACACTCCAGGAAGTCCACAGAGAGGGCCCAGCCTCACTTTATCAACATGTGGTCATTTGTGGTCATTTGTGGTCATTTGTGGTCATCTGTGGTCATTTGTGGTAGTTACAAAATTACATTCCATGTCTTCAGAGAAGAGAAAATGACTTGCAAATTCTTAGTTCAAGGCCTGTCTTTAGAAGGATGAGTATTGTTTTGTTAGAAGAATGGGTATTATTTCATTGGAAGAATCGGGATATTATTTCATTAGAAGGATGGGTATTATTTCATTAGAAGAATGGGTATTATTTAATTAGAAGGATGGGTATTATTTAATTAGAAGGATGGGTATTATTTAATTAGAAGAATGGGTATTATTTAATTAGAAGAATGGGTATTATTTAATTAGAAGGATGGGTATTATTTAATTAGAAGAATGGGTATTATTTAATTAGAAGGATGGGTATTATTTAATTAGAAGGATGGTTATTATTTAATTAGAAGAATGGGTATTATTTAATTAGAAGAATGGGTATTATTTAATTAGAAGGATGGGTATTTTTTCATTAGAAGGATGGGTAGAAGGATGGATATTGTTTCATTAGAAGGATGGGTATTATTTGATACAAATTTATCATCAGAAGGATGGATATTGTTTGATACAAATGTTTATGTTGTCGGTGCTGATGTATTTTATGCTGATTGTGATGTTGTTGATAGTGATGCTGACGTTGTTGATACTAATGTTGATGTTGTTGATGCTTATTTTATTGATACTGATGTTGTTGATACTGATGTTGATTGTGTTGTTGCTGATGTTGATGATGTTATTGATGTTGTTTTTGCTGTTGATGTTGTTGGTGATGATGATATTCCTATTATTTTTATATTTTTAAATTCTTGTTGTTTTTAGTTTTGCTGGTTGTGTGTGTGTATGTCGCAGGAGCTGCAGACGGGATGTCAGCAGGTGAGACCATGAAGATGTTGAGAAAGCAGCCTCGTATCGAGCCTGAAGACCCCAAAACAAGCTTCTAGACACGATCCACCACAGCATTTTTAGTCAGAATGAGTGTTTCACTACAGCATTGGTGAAGAGTTAGGAGAGGGTCTTGATTAACTCTGGTCTGCGGGCCCTGTTTGTACACGAAGTTATATGAGGAGAAAGAGACTGTGTCATGACGAGGTAGGAAGGTGTTGAGGGAGAGCGGAAGAGAGCTTTCAGCTGGTGGTAGTTATAAAGGGAAATGGGGGACGCAAATAATTGGTTCAGTATATCGGACATAAATATTGATGAAGACAATAACGACATATCAATAACATTACCTGTGAGACTTAGGACTGACACTGCTGTGTGACGCCAGGTATTGCACCATATGCAGAATGTCTTATTATGTCGCTAGACAACACATAATGAAGCCAAGGAAACAACCTGTAATGTGGTACAGCATATCACCCGACCTGATCAGCACAACATCTTGCCATGTGGCTCAGTTAATCACCAATACCAGCTTCATCTTGGCCAGGTCTCACCGGCGGTGGAATGCTTTTACTGGGGTGGATGTGGATTCTGATAGGCCGCTGTGTCTAATGGACAAACCTTGAACACATCCATACTGGCATTAACAGGGGATAATGTTTTTCTTTGTATCTTGCTGCAGGCAACATTTCTTCTCTCACTTACCCTCAACGCTTTTCACTTTCTATTTCTTTTTATGCAGGTACAGCGATTTTGTCAAATATCCACTACTAATTACTTAGAAGGTTTTCAAAGGACATTTTTTGCCATATCTTAGAAGCTGTTTAATATCCCTGGTGGCCAGTGATGCGTGAAATTCGCCGCTTGGGTTGTGGCAGGAGGTAGGGTTTTTTACCAGTGTGGTCCGGCTCTCAAACACTCCAGGAAGTCCACAGAGAGGGCCCAGCCTCACTTTATCAACATGTGGTCATTTGTGGTCATTTGTGGTCATTTGTGGTCATCTGTGGTCATTTGTGGTAGTTACAAAATTACATTCCATGTCTTCAGAGAAGAGAAAATGACTTGCAAATTCTTAGTTCAAGGCCTGTCTTTAGAAGGATGAGTATTGTTTTGTTAGAAGAATGGGTATTATTTCATTGGAAGAATCGGGATATTATTTCATTAGAAGGATGGGTATTATTTAATTAGAAGAATGGGTATTATTTAATTAGAAGGATGGGTATTATTTAATTAGAAGGATGGGTATTATTTAATTAGAAGAATGGGTATTATTTAATTAGAAGAATGGGTATTATTTAATTAGAAGGATGGGTATTATTTAATTAGAAGAATGGGTATTATTTAATTAGAAGGATGGGTATTATTTAATTAGAAGGATGGTTATTATTTAATTAGAAGAATGGGTATTATTTAATTAGAAGAATGGGTATTATTTAATTAGAAGGATGGGTATTTTTTCATTAGAAGGATGGGTAGAAGGATGGATATTGTTTCATTAGAAGGATGGGTATTATTTGATACAAATTTATCATCAGAAGGGTGGATATTGTTTGATACAAATTTATCATCAGAAGGGTGGATATTGTTTGATACAAATTTATCATCAGAAGGGTGGATATTGTTTGATACAAATTTATCATTAGAAGGATGGGTATTGTTTGATACAAATTTATCATTAGAAGGATGGATATTGTTTGATACAGATTTATCATTAGAAGGATGGGTATTGTTGACTGGAACACGTGATCTTGATATGATCATAGTCTACATTCTGTTCCGCTGACTGGGCCTGGTCACAAAGATGAGGTCATCCGTCTGGTCACAAAACTGAGGTCATTTGTCTAGTCACACAGCTGAGGTCATTTGTCTGGTCACACAGCTGAGGTCATTTGTCTGGTCACACAGCTGATGTCATCTGTCTAGTCACAAAGCTTTGGTCATCTGTCTGGTCACAAAGCTGAGGTCATTTGTCTGGTCACACAGCTGAGGTCATTTGTCTGGTCACACAGCTGAGGTCATCTGACTGATCACAAAGCTGAGATCATCTGTCTGGTCACAAAGCTGAGGTCATCTGTCCGGTCACAAAGCTGAGGTCATCTGTCCGGTCAAAAAGCTGAAATCATCTGTCCGGTCACAAAGCTGAGGTCGTCTGTCCGGTCACAAAGCTCAGGTCATCTGTCTGGTCACAAAGCTGAGATCATCTGTCCGGTCACAAAGCTGAGATCATCTGTCCGGTCACAAAGCTGAGGTCATCTGTCTGGTCACAAAGCTGAGGTCATCTGTCTGGTCACAAAGCTGAGGTCATCTGTCTGGTCACAAAGCTGATGTCATCTGTCTGGTCACAAAGCTGAGATCATCTGTCTGGTCACAAAGCTGAGATCATCTGTATGGTCACAAAGCTGAGGCCATCTGTCTGGTCTAACAATGTTTGTTCAAAGAGCTCAAAGTTGATTATCGCAGAAAAGTGTTGAATAAATACCAGTATTTTCAGCAGTTAGTGATGAGGTCATTCTTTGGGAGAAGAAGTGAGGTCATTCTTTGGGAGAATAAGTGAGGTTATTCTTTGGGAGAAGAAGTGAGGCCATTCTTTGGGAGAAGAAGTGAGGTCATTCTTTGGGAGAAGAAGTGAGGTCATTCTTTGGGAGAAGAAGTGAGGTCATTCTTTGGGAGAAGAAGTGAGGTTATTCTTTGGGAGAAGAAGTGAGGTCATTCTTTGGGAGAAGAAGTGAGGTTATTCTTTGGGAGAAGAAGTGAGGTCATTCTTTGGGAGAAGAAGTGAGGTTATTCTTTGGGAGAAGAAGTGAGGTCATTCTTTGGGAGAAGAAGTGAGGTTATTCTTTGGGAGAAGAAGTTAGGTCATTCTTTAGAAGAAGAGAGATTGAATGATTGATTGATCTTTATTTCAAAACGGTTAAGAATTAGGCACGCAGACCCGTCTGACATTCTGCCCTTTATCATACATCGTTCACTCTATTCCAGACATTCTACAAATATGCTGTTCATATAACAAATATAACTAACATTGAAGCTGAGAGACATAAAATAAAATATAACATTTACGTTTCGCTCTTAAACATTCAGTACAGAAGTAACTACATACATTATAAATGACTATCTACTAAACAAAATTGTGGGGACTATTCAGAAAACAATTAATTGTATTCGGTGTCTGTAAGAGCAGTTTAAGATAACTTTTAAGTTTTATAATTCATGGAGGCATGTAGTCGACATCAAATAGATATTGGGAAAGCTTGTAGTTGTAGGAAGGAGTATAATTTATATTTTTTATATAGGATGGGGAGGGTATTCCAAAGATGAGCAGCAGAATAACTAAAGCTTTTCTTGTAAAGATCAAGTCTAGGTTTTGGAAGACATATGTTGTTCAAACGTTGGCTGCACTTTGAGCTAAATTTAAACAGGTTCCATAGATAAGGCGGGGCATGCCGTGAAAGAATTTGATGTACTAATTTGGAGAGAGAGAGAGAGAGAGAGAGAGAGAGAGAGGTCATTCTTTGGAAGAAGAAGTGAGGTCATTCTTTGAGAGAAGAGAGAGAGGTCATTCTTTGAAAGAAGTGAGGTTATTCTTTGGAAAAAGAGAGAGAGAGAGAGGTCATTCTTTGGAAGAAGAAGTGATTTTATTCTTTGGAAGAAGAGAGAGAGAGAGGTAATTCTTTGGAAGAAGTGAGGTCATTCTTTGGGAGAAGAAGTGAGGTCATTCTTTGGAAGAAGAAGTGATGTTATTCTTTGGAAGTAGTGAGGAGACATTATTTGAGAAAATATGATGGGAAAGAATTGTTCAGTAAAAGAAATATATCACAGGAGAGACCCAGTTACGCCATGAAGAGGGATATTGTTGTGTTAAAAGAGGGATATTGTTGTGTAAAAAGAGGGATATTGTTGTGTAAAAAGAGGGATATTGTTATGTAAAAAGAGGGATATTGTTGTGTACAAAGAGTCGTTATGTTTTCTGCAGGGAAGTTGTGATTGTTTGTTTGTTTGTTTGTTTAACTGTCTTTCTTTAGAAAGAATTTGAAGATGGTCATCGTCCCACACAAGTTAGCTGCCTCCCTGTAGATTCTGAAGACCAAGTTGTATATTTCCAGAGAATTCTGTTTTGTCCTATGATGATTTCCTACATTCTTGTAATCTTTTCTGTTCCTCCTGAAGATCTCTCTATGTATTTTTCTCTGCCACGTGTGTGCGCGCGGGCGCGGGCGTGCGCGTGCGTTCGCTCTACTATAAAATCTATTTTGTTAACTCCAAGAACCCTTTGAGAAAAAACACGATCACATGTCCAGGAGATCTTCTTCACCCCACCCAGCTCTCTCTGTCTCTCTCTGTCTCTCTCTCTGTCTCTCTCTCTGTCTCTCTTTCTCTCTCAGATGGAAACATTTAAAACAAAATGATTAGCTCTTGTACTCATTCTTCTTAAAAAAATAAAGTTTAGTCAGAAATTCAAAGACAGGAAAAATGAATGGAATCTCCAGAACTGGACACATACAGCAAGTTTATGTAACACTTGTTTGTGTGGTAGTCAGCAAGTTTATGTAACACTTGTTTGTGTGGTAGTCAGCAAGTTTATGTAACACTTGTTTGTGTGGTAGTCAGCAAGTTTATGTAACACTTGTTTGTGTGGTAGTCAGCAAGTTTATGTAACACTTGTTTGTGTGGTAGTCAGCAAGTTTATGTAACACTTGTTTGTGTGGTAATCAGCAAGTTTATGTAACACTTGTTTGTGTGGTAGTCAGCAAGTTTATGTAACACTTGTTTGTGTGGTAGTCAGCAAGTTTATGTAACACTTGTTTGTGTGGTAGTCAGAAAGTTTATGTAACACTTGTCTGTGTGGTAGCAAGAAAGCTTATGTAACAAAACACGTGTCTGTGTGGTAGCAAGAAAGCTTATGTAACAAAGCACTTGTCTGTGTGGTAGCAAGAAAGCTTATGTAACAAAACACGTGTCTGTGTGGTAGCAAGAAAGCTTATGTAACAAAACACGTGTCTGTGTGGTAGCAAGAAAGCTTATGTAACAAAGCACGTGTCTGTGTGGTAGCAAGAAAGCTTATGTAACAAAGCACTTGTCTGTGTGGTAGCAAGAAAGCTTATGTAACAAAACACGTGTCTGTGTGGCAGGCGGGAAGACTTAGCTTGTTCTTGCAGCAGTTGAAGATCTTGATGAGATTACTCCTTGCATGACTAGCGCATGCCATACTCGCTTATCTTTATTCAAGAACATCTGAACTTTAATCAGAGCAGAGTGGTCCAACTCCACAAACCGTCACTTTGCGGCATCGAATCCGACTTCAGCTTCAAGCTAAAACATAAAAGATTGCCATAAATGTTCATGAACATGAAACGAAACGTTGATTGCTGTCATAGTTTTTTTTTTCCTTTCTTCTTCCAACATCTTTTTTATGATCTACGCAAACAAGATTGACGGCGAAAATGAGGCGTACCAAATTACAAACTGGATTAAAATTGTCACTGGGTGTCCAGGACGTTCGCCAGTTATTGGACCTTTGACAGAAGCAGTGCTGGGCAAGAAATCTTGTGCCAGAACTATCAAGATTAATAAGATTGTTTATCGTTTAAAATTGATTTGGTTTATTATTTTCCAAGTGAATATTACAAATTAGAAACTTCTGCTGGTGGATATTTTCGAGGCTGGAGGAGTGATTAAAGATTATATTTTTTTCTTTCTTTTTGTTTTGTTTTATTTTTTGCATCACGATTTCCCTTAGCGTCTTAAGTGAATCTCATAATTGTAAAATCATTTCTTTTTCTATTTTCTGGCCGGCCAGTTAACTAACTTGATTGATTTAATGATTTCTTATGTCGCACACGAAAATGTAAGGATGGAACAAGTAGATAATATGTCATTTGTTGCATAGTCTGATGGCGAGCAGAGGTCATTAGTTCCACTAAACAAGAATGGATCAAAGAAAACGTTAGTTCTTCTAGATAAGAATGGCTGTAGTTCAATTAGAAATGATTGGATGAAAGGAAATATTAGTTACTCTAGGCTGGAACAGACCTAAGAAAACATTAGCTCCTTTAGGAACTAATAGACTTAAAAAAAAACATTAGTTACCTTAGCCAAGAAAATGTGCAAGAAAACATTAATTCCAGTAGAGGGAACTAGATCAAAAAACAATAATTCCAGTAGAGGGAACTAGATAAAAAAACATTAATTCCAGTAGAGGGAACTAGATAAAAAAACATTAATTCCAGTAGAGGGAACTAGATCAAAAAACATTAATTCCAGTAGAGGGAACTAGATCAAAAAACATTAATTCCAGTAGAGGGAACTAGATCAAAAAACATTAATTCCAGCGGAGAGAACAAAACCATAGAAAACGTTAGTTCAAATAGAGAGAACTGGACTAAATAAAACATTAGTTCAGGTTGAGAGAACTAGACTACACAAAACATTAGTTCAGATGGAGAGAACTAGACTACACAAAACATTAGTTCAGGTTGAGAGAACTAGACTACACAAAACATTAGTTCAGATGGAGAGAACTAGACTACACAAAACATTAGTTCAGGTGGAGAGAACTAGACTACACAAAACATTAGTTCAGATGGAGAGAACTAGACTACACAAAACATTAGTTCAGGTGGAGAGACTAGACTACACAAAACATTAGTTCAGGTGGAGAGAACTAGACTACACAAAACATTAGTTCAGGTGGAGAGAACTAGACTACAAGTTTTTGTATATGATTGTTTCCCTTCTGGCGGTAACTACTGAAACAGAGAAATTTTTTTTTTTTTTTCTAGCAGATGTTATGTATTGTTTGTTCAAGAACATCTGAACTTTAATCAGAGCAGAGTGGTCCAACTCCACAAACCGTCACTTTGCGGCATCGAATCCGACTTCAGCTTCAAGCTAAAACATAAAAGATTGCCATAAATGTTCATGAACATGAAACGAAACGTTGATTGCTGTCATAGTTTTTTTTTTTCCTTTCTTCTTCCAACATCTTTTTTATGATCTACGCAACAAGATTGACGGCGAAAATGAGGCGTACCAAATTACAAACTGGATTAAAATTGTCACTGGGTGTCCAGGACGTTCGCCAGTTATTGGACCTTTGACAGAAGCAGTGCTGGGCAAGAAATCTTGTGCCAGAACTATCAAGATTAATAAGATTGTTTATCGTTTAAAATTGATTTGGTTTATTATTTTCCAAGTGAATATTACAAATTAGAAACTTCTGCTGGTGGATATTTTCGAGGCTGGAGGAGTGATTAAAGATTATATTTTTTTCTTTCTTTTTGTTTTGTTTTATTTTTTGCATCACGATTTCCCTTAGCGTCTTAAGTGAATCTCATAATTGTAAAATCATTTCTTCTTCTATTTTCTGGCCGGCCAGTTAACTAACTTGATTGATTTAATGATTTCTTATGTCGCACACGAAAATGTAAGGATGGAACAAGTAGATAATATGTCATTTGTTGCATAGTCTGATGGCGAGCAGAGGTCATTAGTTCCACTAAACAAGAATGGATCAAAGAAAACGTTAGTTCTTCTAGATAAGAATGGCTGTAGTTCAATTAGAAATGATTGGATGAAAGGAAATATTAGTTACTCTAGGCTGGAATAGACCTAAGAAAACATTAGCTCCTTTAGGAACTAATAGACTTAAAAAAAAACATTAGTTACCCTAGCCAAGAAAATGTGCAAGAAAACATTAATTCCAGTAGAGGGAACTAGATCAAAAAACAATAATTCCAGTAGAGGGAACTAGATCAAAAAACATTAATTCCAGTAGAGGGAACTAGATCAAAAAACAATAATTCCAGTAGAGGGAACTAGATCAAAAAACAATAATTCCAGTAGAGGGAACTAGATCAAAAAACATTAATTCCAGTAGAGGGAACTAGATAAAAAAACATTAATTCCAGCGGAGAGAACAAAACCATAGAAAACGTTAGTTCAAATAGAGAGAACTGGACTAAATAAAACATTAGTTCAGGTTGAGAGAACTAGACTACACAAAACATTAGTTCAGATGGAGAGAACTAGACTACACA